>BMAO01031642.1:0-122466 GCA_019973975.1 Trichonephila clavata
TTAATTTTGGGAGATTAAGAGCGTAATCGATAAATATTTCATTTTTAAACTATTTGATCATCCTGCTTGAAAATTGGTAGGCATGTTCCTTTCATGGAATTGAGTTCTCTAACAAAGAGTAAAACGAAAAGTGACCCCCAGGGATGTTTGCGAGGGGTCAAGAGGAGTTACAGAAAAAAGTTCCTGTTTTTAATTGTTAGACCCATATACTTGAAATTTGTTAAGCATGTTTCTTTTGTTGAATAGGGATCCACTAAGAATAAATTTTAAGCAAATCAAGTTCGGGGGGGGGGGGTTGCAGGGGGTTACTGGGACGTATTGACAAAAAAATTACTTTTTTCGAGCTACAAGGACTATAATAATGAAATTTGGTTTGCATTTTTCTTTTGTTGAATTGAAATCCGCTAAGAGCGGTAATTTTGGAAAACGGCTCACAACGGGATTACGGGGATATTTGTAATAAAACTTTTGCTTTTTTCTGTTAGATTTAGACTTGAAATTTGGCTTGCATGTTCAATTTACGGAGTAGAGATCCACCGAAAATTGGTTTTGCGGGAATCCACTTGGTTTTTGAGTTACGAAAGAGCAAACATCATTCTATGCTTCAATTTTAGAGATTTTTAGAAAATACAAATTAGATGAGTTCTGCCCTTTTTTTTATCAACAGGTGACAGTTACAGGTATAAGTATATTTTTCAATTCAATCGAATTCTTAATGCTAGGACTTAGATATCAATAATTTATACATATATATAAGCAGTAAAAATTTATAAAACATCATGAAATACCCAGCGAAGCGGGCGGGTAACAGCTAGTACTATTATAATTCTGAATATGGATAAGAGATAAAGTATTTTATGTTGTTCTTATGAAAAGGTCGTCAACTTGTAATGAGAAACAATTATTTATTCGACTTTCATAAAGAAGGATTAAATTTCTTAGAATACGTTGATTAAAAAAAATTTACTATATGGATCTATCATAATAAATTCAGATACTCACCTTGGGCTAATGCATTGAATACGAAAAGCCCCAGAAGGTAGACCAAAGGTGCCCAAGAAAACTGAAAAGAAGACATAGTGGATAGCTGGTGCTGTAGAAACCTTAAAGTCCAATATAAAGTGAACCCTATGTAAGTGCGCTTTCATTTGCAAAGCTGCGCCTTTTATACATACCGACAAGCGAAGAAACGCCCTAAATATTTCTCATAACAACAGAAATCAAAGGAAACGTCCGTGTACCGTGAAGGAATTTTATGACCTTTGCTTCTTACTATTCATGAAAAAAATTAATAATCATCACTTTGCTGAGCATTCAGAAAAATTCATGTAAGAAATCTAATAACTTACAAAAACTCAAATGATTTGAATATTTATTTATTTTTTAAAAACATTCAGAAACTTTTATTTTTGCTTTATTGTCATAGAATCATAATTATTTTCACATTAATAGATTATTTTAATCTTTATTTTTTTATTATTGTTTATGTACCATATTTCTTACCTCAGGAAAAATAACATAGTTATCATTTTCATTATCCCCAAATAAATGATAGCCTTATAAACATAAAATTTCTCAAGCTTTTTACAAAACTCTTCCTTTGTAAGTTTTTTCTTCTCTTTTTGTAATTTTATCATTTATACCCGAATCAATTTTAATATCATTTCATGATTCACTTTTTTTTATCGAATGTGGTACTTAATCGCCAAGCAATGGATCTAAGATATTAATTTCTGTTTTCATACGTACTCTTCTCGTAAACAAGACCCAAATATTTTTGGTAAATAATTAACTATTTTCCACAAAAACATTTAATGTTACGGAATCTCTTAAAACTCTTAATTTCATTTTTAACACTTTTTCTTAAACTCTAAGATGAATATACATTTTTAAATAGGTATATGTACACACACACACACATTTCTTATTAAATAATAAATATGCATGGTATAAAATTACTTTAGATGAATCGATTGATTTATTATTATCGCTACACTTCGAAGTAACATATTGTTTTGTAAAAATTGTGAAGTATTTATAGCCATTTCTACCTTTTTTATAAACTATGCCAAATTATGATGTTTGTAAATCATAATCACCTTGTTGTGGAAATATGTCATTGAGTTAATTTTAATGCTTGTATTACTTAATATTCCATTAATAATAGTTATTCACAGTATTAACACAAAAATGAATTTTAATTCATTCTGTTTCATTTCAACTTCCTGCAAAAATTTGTATTCTTTAAATACAAAAGTTAAAATTATCAACACTTGTTTATTAAGAATTTTTTTTTACTAATATTTAGCCCTTCTTAGGTACCCGTATAAAATTTCAAACTAAAATATGAGAATATATTAATAACTAATTCCTTTAAATTTTACTTATGATAATAAATATTTGAGTGAGCATTTAGCGTTATGGATTTATTGAAAGAAAAATAAATTAAAAAAGGGATTCTGGAAATTATTAGCGTAATCTTAAAGACGAGTTGAGATCTGTAGACAAACTTATTTAAAAAATTAGTATAAATAGAAATTTGCAATGTCGCATACCTTTTTTTTTAAAAACACTGTGGTATTGAATCAATAATCTCTATATATAAAGGCGAAAGATGGCTCTCACTCATTCGCTCACTCACTCATCACGATATTTCAGGAGCGATTAAACCAGCAGACTTGAAGCTTTGTAGGCATGTTCCTTTCATGAAGTAGAGATCCTCTAAAAAAGGGTTTTGCGAAAATCGGACAATAAGGGGAGGTGCGAGGGATTAAGGGGAATTGTAGATGAATAATCCGGTACTTGAACCATTAGTCCTACAGACTTGAAATCTGGTAGACGTGTTCCTTTTATGGAATAGAGATTTGCTATAAAAAGAGATTTGGGAAAATTGATCCCCAAGATGGGATTGCGAACGGTTAAGGAGAGTGATAGATAGATATATGCTCGGTTTTGAACTATGAGACCTGCAGACTTGAAATTTGGTAGACAGGTTCTTTTGACAAGGTAAAAATCCGTTACAAATGGGATTTTGCGAAAATCGAACCCTAACGAGGGGTATAAATATATTTCCGTTTTCGAACTGTTAGACCTAGTCTTGAAATTCGATAGGCATGTTCCTTTCATGGACTAGAGTTCCTTTAAGAACGCGTTTTGCGAAAATCATCCCCAAAAAACGGGAATGAGAGAGGTTAAGGGGCGTTATGTATAAAAATTCCTGTTTTTGAACTGTTAGACGTACATACTTAAAATTTGGTAAGCATGTTTCTTTTGTTGAATTGAAATGCGCTCTGAACGGGTCAAACGGAATTCGACTCTTAAAAAAAGGGGTTACAGGGCTTATTGAAAAAAAATTCGTTTTTGAACTTTTAAATTTATACTTTAAATTTTGCAAGCATATTTGCTTTGCTGGGTAGAGATCCACTAAATATGGGTTTTGCGAAAATCCCCTTAAGATTACGGGAGCGTAAAAGATAATTCTACTTCAATTTTAGGTATTATTTTAAAAAGTTCTGTCTTTTTTTTAAAAAAAAAATCAAGAAGTGAGAGTTATAAGAATGTTTTTTAATACAATCGAATGCTTAATTCTAGGACTCAGATATCAATAATTTATGTATATAAAAACAGTATATTTATACAACATTATGAAATACCCAGCGAAGTGGGTGGGTAAGGGCAAGTTTTATATATTTTTTCATAACATTCAGATTTGCCTTTATTATGTTATTAATATTAATTCACATATATCGCAAGAATAATGTTATTTTATCATATTTTACAGGCGGGGGCAGTCGCAGGGCCATTTTTGCAAAATCGTAACCGGAGTTATTTCTGTCGAGTCCTGGGACTGACTGCGATTCCTGATGCCTCTAAAGCATAGGTTCCCAACCTTTTTTGAACTGGCGCCCCTTTTTCTAATAAATATTTCAATATCGCCCCCTTTTTTAGTTAATATTTCGACACCGTCCCCTTTTCTAGTGAATATTTCTATAGCACCCCCTCTCACACTAGAAAAATAAGAGTGTATATAATACATGGGGAAAACAAGAATTAAGTTTTAAAAAATATATCCTATTACTAAAAGAATATACATTTTTTTAATTTCATTTTTTTCTAAAGTCCCAGTTTTTTTACTTGCGAATCTGAAATATCTATTGCCACAAATATATTTAAATATGTAATATTATATATTTTAGCCATAGGCCTGGATATTGTTGGAATTGAAACGCTACTGAATTTCTTCTTCATTTAAAAGAGTGGAATAAAAGATTTTTAGATTACGTGTTATAAAGACAGGCAGGGTTTTTGATGATACGATGTAATTCATAATAAAAACTATTGCTTTCAAAATAAATATAAATTGACTATCTCAGCCTTTAAAGAACCAAGTTAATTTCTGGTTAACATATTTAGTTATGTTTCTTGGATAATATGCGTAATGAAATGCAGTAGACGAAACATTTTTTCCCCCTACTGCTCACAGACAACGACAATACGTGCACTACAGAAATTAAAATTAACTATATCATTCGATTTAATATAGGTCTGAATTTAATGTAATCTTTTAAAGTGTTTCATCCACTTCCCGAACTACCGTACATGTGACATAGAAATGATTTAAATACATACAATCAACATAAGGTAAACGGTATTAAAGTTTACTTTTGTTGGTACATAATCAGGGTATTTTTAAGTCTGTTTTGGTTAATCTGCCCAAGCTTCTCCGTGCCATCTCAACGCCCCCCTGAAAGCCTCAAACGCCCACAAGGGGGCGTTATCGCCCACGTTGAGAACCTATGCTCTAAAAACATACCATGTATAGGAGCTGATGCAGGTTACATCTGTGGAGATTCAAAGTCCTCAAGTTGCAGCTGTATGTCAGTTGGGATGTGTGTGCCAATTCAGGTGTTATTTTCGTCACTTGAGCTTGATTCAGCATTATAAGGTCCGTCACCACCAGTCCTCATGTTGCTTAAGAGTGCTACTTTAATAATCAGTCAATCAAGTCGTATTGTTGACGTATGGTTTTAAAGTCACACCAAACAATGAAACTGGTATATACTCAACTTAAGCGAGAAATGTGAAATGAAATAGTCTTCCTTATAGTGAAGAAAAAAGGCCTGTGTCATTTCGTTTTAAATAGTAGGATATATATATATATATATATATATATATATATATATATAATTCGGATATTCTCACGTACAGTTCACAAAAACACCATTTCGTTCGGATGTTTTGAATTGAATCTCTTTCTCTAATATTCTCGGTACCTTATATATAATTTATATAATTTGAATAAAGGTTTTCAAGATTATAGTGAAATTTAACGCAACAGAGGAATAGATTCAATGACGATGCAAGGAAAATCGCATCTTCTGGTCTACTGCGTTTGCATAAAAAAAATTGGATTCATTCCAATGCTTCGAAGAAATTACGGCGGAAATAGCTGTGGATGCTGCGACCTGTAAAATTTATATTTTGAAATATACAGAATATAGTTTACGTAATCGTTAAGGAAACTACTTTGGGATATTTTTACTAAAAATCTAGTTATCTATGGTTATAAAGATATATATAAAACTATTATACTCAAACGACGAAAATGTCTTGCAAGAACCAAAAAAGAAAAACATTTGACCTTTCATGGAAATTTTTCATAATATTTGTGGATCCCCGAGCTGCATCAATAAATAATTCAATTTAAAGCCTTGTATACAAAGAAAGCTGAATTATGGTTAGATATTAAAATGAAGTTCAAAATTCTTTTTAATTGATTAACTTTATATATATATATATATATATATATATATATATATATATATATATATATATGAACATGTTACAAATGTTCCAATAGGAGCTAAAGATTCTTAACGTTTTCACATCATCAGTTACATGCAAAATGTTAAGTTCTTGAATTCACAAAAACAATTACTTGTTTTAATGTTTTTTCCCACTTGTATTTCTCTCTAATAAACATGCTAAAAAGACATTTTAATATAGGCTAACTTATATTAATTTTATTTTCTTTCCTTTAAAGCCATTTTTAATCATACATACATATTTACCAAGATTCAACTTTATACGAATCACTTAAAAACGAGTTCTAAATCCCGTAAATGAGATTCTTCATAGTCAGATGCAATGATAACGTCATCTATGTAAGCGAAACAGCAACAATCAAGATCCCCAAGTACCTTATCTATGAACCTTTGAAAGGTCTGGGAGGCATTAACGAGACCAAATGTCATAAAATTGTACTCAAAGAGACCTATAGGAATTATAACTGCTGTCTTAGGAATATCGGGTTTTTCGACAGCGATTTGGTGGTATGCTTTTATCAAATCCAATTTAAAAACACGCTTTTACGTTCTAAACAGTGCGCAAAATCCTGTATGTGGGGAATATGATACCAGTCCGAAGTAGTAACCGAATTTAAACTCCTATAATCACCGCATATCCTGAAAGTTCCATTCTGTTTAGGAACTAAATGTATGGAGCTCGACTATGGACTACTCGAAGGCTTACATATACCCTGAGCAATCAGAGACGAAAACTCCTTTTTGATGGCTTCTAATTTTTCCAGGAGATAATCTCCTGGCTTTACTAGCAACAGGAGGGCCTTTGGTAAGAATACATTGGGTCACTGGAGAATTGCCAGATGGACGTTTCAAACCGGGAGCAGCGATTTTTTGAAACTTACTTAATAAATTGCGGTATTTGTCATCGCAAGATAATAGAGTTAACCGCAATGGTGGTTCACATACAATAGTACAGCGGGATTTACTGGGAAATGAACCATCAATAATTCGACGGATTTTTTTTACGTCTATTAAAATTCCAAACCTTTCCAAAAAATCAGCTCCTAAAATGGGTTGAGAAACGTCTGCCATTAGAAATGACCAATTAAATTTTCTTTCAAGCCCCAGGTCCAAAGTCAAACATCTAGTCCTTTATGTCGATATCTTTGTACCGTTAGCAGCCAATAAGATTAATCCATCGGCTTCATTAACCTTTAATATTTGTTCAAGATTTGGGAAAGACAGAAATGGATGCGCCGATATCTTTGATATCGAATGCGGGAAGACCAATCCTAAATAAACAGACGACTAACACCACAGCTAAAATCTGTCGTCACCGAAACAGATAAGCCAGTCAGTTTTCCTGAAAGTTACAAGGTTTTTCACACCTGTGGGCATTAGTACCAAAACGACGGTGATACCAACAAAACTCTCCTTCGGCATCTTTACTAACACTGGAATTTAATCTTTTAGGGAAAGGTCTACGACACTATCTAATACTGCGTTTTTTTTATTTTTAAAAAAAAAACATTTTAAAAATTAAAAGGTTTTAAAAAAATTTTAATTTAAAAAAAATTTAAAAATTAAATTTAAAAAATTTAAAACTTTTTAAAAAAATTTAATTTAAAAAGTTTTAAAAAATTAAATTTTAAATTTTAAAACCTGGCCTCCTAACTCACCAGATCTCAATCCGAAAGAACACATTTGGGATGTCATGGGACGGCAGCTCAGAGTTCAAAGACCACCAATCTGCAATATCTCAGATTTGCGTGACCGTTGCTTAAACATCTGGTACAATCTGTCACCGGCCATCTACCAAGGACTTGTGGCATCCATGCCAAGACGGGTTGTGATCCAACTCGTTATTGACTGGTGGTCATAATGTTTAGCTCTTGAGTGTATATATATATATATATTTGTGTGTGTGTGTGTGTGTGGTGTGTGTGTGTGGTGTGTGTGTGTGTGTGTGTGTGTGTGTGTGTGTGTAAATATAATTTTTAGCATATATTGATCCTATTTTCATTTCAGGGTGGATGACCCTGATTCTTTAGATGTCATGAAAGTTAATGAATGAAGAAATCGTTTGTTGGAATCTAAATAATTGTTAGTGATTAAGTAGAGTGCACGGTCAAGGGTTTTTTTTTTTTCCTTACCAGGTTTTTCCTTGGTTCTCGCCCAAATGGGGTGCACTGTAAGGATTTTATGTACAGGAGATATTTCAATTAAATCAGTATAAATTTAGACTAGTTGTTTTTTGCGTGTTCTCGCGTATCTGAATTATAGGCATAAAGTGGAGTTCAATTTAAAATCTAGTCATTAATTTTTTTGATTAGATGTTAAAGTTTTTCTTAACCTAATTTCTATCGGGTCCCTAGAACCCTCTGATAAATCACATTTTCTTCAAGGAGGGGGTTGTGACGGATCTATCCGCATCCTTCCTTTAATCCTCTTGGAAAATCTTTAGTCTATCGATTCGAGTTTACTCATAGCCAACTCTCTGAAGAAGCAAACCTGATTTTACAGATTAGGTTGGCTATATATGGTTTAGGTTTTCAAGCTAGTGATATAGAGAATATGAGGAGAAGAATGATCAGGAAAAATTCTATTTTAGTTAGTTTATTCTATTTCTAGTTAGTTGCCAATCAGGAAAAATTCTATTTTATTGCGCGTTTTAGAGATTAGATAGTTGAAAGAATTAAAGTGACGATTGGTCATATAGTTAAATTATAGCTCGGATATTTAGGGCAGTGGATTTGATCATGATATAAGAGGTTCAATATTTAAAGTTTTCTCATAATTCGTGCATCTCATTGCCCACATATTACTTAGATTGAGAACATCTCTTTTCGTAAAAATTATTGGAATTGTGTTGATAAAGTGTGTGTTCAATACATAGATTTATTTGTTGATATAGCGAGTTATCCTTCCCTTCCTCCCACAACTCTAGGTGGGACTGAGAGAATCTTATAATTATTTTTTCAAAAATTCTTCGCAGCAAAAAGAAGCACAAATTGCAGCATTGTTTATCCAGTTTAAATCTATAACACAGGTACAGCGCAAAGTTCGGATGACCTAATATCGAAATCAACCTCAAGATCCACAATTTATAAGAGTCATAAAAGACTTATGACCAAAATCTTATGATTCAAAACCAAAAACTGGCTTCCCTTCAGCTGAAGCTGATGTTATACGAATTTAAGAATGCTTTTGTCGTAGTCCTCGTAAATCGAATCGCCATGAAGTCCAGCATGAAGTGAAGCAGTTACAAATACCAAAATCAACTGTGCGTGATGTAGTGCATAAAAGTTTGTGGCTTCAGGCTTATAAACTTCAATTGTTGCATGAGTTAAAGCCTGACGATAATCCTCCATGTTGAACTGTTGCAGAAGAAATAGTATAGGAAAATAGAGGAGGATGTAACTTTTCTAAACGTGGAATATTTTTCGGTGAGGCAGTGCTTAACGTAACAGTATTGCGTAAAACAGTATTAAGTCGATCGCGATCGACCGGAGGACCGCTAAGACATTTTGAGGTGACCACCTTCACTAAGACCTAATAATCATACGAAAGTTCAGAAATATAGTATTTTTTCGAATTTCGGCCGCCATAGATTCTAAGCCGCGTTCCAAATTCTCAACAAGATTTTGTGAAAATTGAAAAATAGTCTAAAATGGTTTATCGATATCCAATTTTAAGAAATTAAAATAAATTTAAAAGGAATACTAATAAGAAGTGAATAATTAATTATTTTATCAAGAATTATAAACTTTTTAATTCATTCATGAAGCTGTAATTGCTCTAAATATCCTATTCAACCATTTTTTTTCTCTTCAATTCTAAGCCACGCCCGATTTTCAGTAGCATTAACATTGAGAAAAAAGTGTGCCTTAGATTTGAATAAATACAGTATTTTCAAAGATACGGAGGGAAAAAATCGAATTATAGGAGAAAATTTCGTTGAATAGAAAATGCACTTCGCTATTTGGAGGTAATTTTATGAAGAAAATCGGAAAATGTTCTTGGTTCCAACAAAAAGTTCGCTAAATAGAGATAAATTCGTAAAATAGAAGGTTGTAAAATGAAGGTATTGTATTTTTTTCTGTTAGTTCACTACACCTACGTCATTAGGTGGACAGCAACACCTTGAAAAAATTCAAAGTAGCCCGTACCCTGGAAAAATCTGCCCATCCTAGATGTAAAGCAACACAATAGTCGAATATGAGGATTAGAAAATCCTCATACCATTCTGGTGGAAGCAAGAGACACAGTCCTAAACTAAACATGTGTTGTGGTTTACTGTTCAATGGAATTATTGCGAATTTTTTTTAATCCAAAGAAACTGCTCGCTCCTTGATTTGTTTGAAATTTTCGTGTTTCAAGGGAAGAGGAAGCCCAATACTGTGCCTACCTATACCTCCAGTCATAACACATTTAGACTTCTACTTATCTGGATACGTAAGAAATATTGTTTGCCATTTTCCAATTCTTAACATGGAGGAACTGAAAAATCGAATTATAACGGCCATTCAGAGTGTGGATCCAGGTATGATTCATAGAATGTGCCTAGATGCGTGGTGGCGACTAATTATGCTCACATTGAAATCGTGCTATAAAATTTTTTTTAAGAAAAACCTTGTTATTTTTTTATGGAACATAAAATACCGCGATAGAATATTTTTGTTTATTTGTAAATTAAATTTGAAAGGTTTTTCGGACACCCAGTATAATTAAACCCATTTTGGTAAAAAGAAACTTTTTTCAGATGTCATCAACAGCAATTTTATGATTAATTTTAATGTACCATTTGCGTATGAAGGTATTTTAATCAGGGGCGTTTTATGGCATGGGTCAACTGGGTACGGACCCAGGACCTCGACCGCAATGAAGGCCTGATCTCGTTCTCAACTGAGCCATAAAAAGATCATAACGAATAATTTCAGTCAAATGCTACTTCTGGTTGCATTCTCGGAAAAAATTGGAGTTTCGGACGATATGTCAACTGACCACATGTGATGACCGTCGTTCACGTACAGGACTAGTTCTACCACCGTACCACATTATTACTCATTCAGTCAAAAGGCGGCAGTCGGTCGAGCTGTTATGTGCTGTTGTAAATCATGCACATTCATTTGTTTCTGGTTATTGTTTGTACGAGAATTTGACAAAGTGAGCTATGCGCTGTTTACTTTAAGAGTCATAGGTGGGGTCTACATTTGTGTAAGGTCCTAGGGCCTACTTTTTAGTAGGGGCCCAGGGCCTCAAAAGATTTTAAAACATCCCTGATTTTAATGTAGAAATGAATGAGTTAAACTTTAATGGTAATAAGTTAGCAATATATCAAATACAATAAAAATACAAGTTAATGAGCATAATCTCTGCTTTTCAAGTAGAATATTTTCATTTAAAAAAATTATTTTGATCTACTCTTAACAATCGCTATGTTGAGTAAGGATAAAAATTTATTCGATAAAATACAGAGTATCAGAAAAAATCTAAAAGTCTCTTCACTATTATAAATAGTAGACCACTCGTTTATTGCTTTTATACTGTTGAGTGCATCAGTGAAAATGAAAATGAAAACGTCCCTTATATTAATTTCAGCTCTAAAATTTCTCTTTAATTCTAAATAGTGAATCTCATTTTATAAAAGCTAGATATTCTGTACACCTGGCTAATTAAAATAAAATTAAGTAGCTTTTTTTTAACATTTTTTAAGAAGTGATTCCATAATTATTTTTTCAGTTTTTTCCGTCATCAAAAATGATTATGAAACACGTTTGTTTTTCTACGTGGGAAAAAAGAATATAGCCATTCAACAGATTTCATTATCATAATTAACCTCCATTGTAAGGAATCTGAATTACACATTTTGAGCAAGTGAATTTTTTGATTATCTGTCAGACAGTTTTCTACACTTCTTAAAAGCAATATTTCCCCCTTTTTTTTCTAATTCGCTTAAAGCGTTTCTCGGCTCATCTTTAATCGAAATCTCGAGAGAGAATCTGCTTAAGTGAACGACGAAGAACAAAGTTTTTATAAACCAAAAATATTTACATATTACAAGATAAAAGCGTTGTCTGCTGTTTTGGTTTTATTGGGTCTCTGTGGCGAGTTTTTCGAGTTAATTTGCGTCATTAGATTTTAAAAGAAACTGGACGGGAAGTTACTTTCTTTTCTTTCAACATTCTTGGATCTTTTGTTACAGATTCCAGAAATAAATAATTAATTAACGACTGTAGGATTTTTTTTTTTTTTTTTACTTTTTTCGTATTCCGTATCAGAGTGTCAAAACATTTCAAAAGGCTATTAATGCTCCAATTTTAGTTACACGAATTCATTAGTTCTTGTAAAATAAGAGAAGAGGATTCTATTAATTTGAATGATTCTGCAAATTTCATAAACTCTCTGGTAGTAATTGGGTAGAAGTGATACTGATTCTTTTCCTTCCTATCCCTCCAATAACTTGAAATTATTCCATAGTTTTTAAATGAAACTGCTCTAGCAATATTTTATTTTTAAATATAAGAATTTAATCAGTTTTATAATTTATAGTCTGAATAACTACGTCTATTATAAGTATTCCTAGAAGTGAAAAATCATTAAACGAGATCATTCAATGATATATGGTTCTTATCCGAGAAGAGAGGCTCATGTAAAATTTCAATTGTCCATTCAAAACTTTCTCCAGATATTATTTGACTTCCAAAGCAAAATGTACAGCACAAAATGAAATGTTGTTATAATTTTTTAAGGAATCCGAACACGTTGAAAATGACCAAATTAGTCAAGACAGATATTTTTTTAATTGAATAGAGTTATCTTTTGACTTTACGAAACAAACTTTGTTTTGTTTCTACACTACCTAGAGGCCAAGTTACAATCAATTTTATAAATTTAGATAAACCAGAAGGGGGGTTTTGATCTACCAGAAGTGGGCATTTAAACTGCTCAAAATCTTTCATGGCGAGTGTGATAACTTAAAATATTACGAATGTATTTCTATAAAACTTTTTGAACCTGATATTTATGTTATTTTTTAGAGAATGTACTAAAATATTTCTTATTGTATGAATACTTTTTGAGTTATGGCTTGCTAATTAAATAATGGTCTGATAAAAAATGTAACATTTCTTATAATGTTTACTCAATCAGCTGTAAAATTTTCAAATTTTAATAAAAAATTTAAATTTTAGTATTTTTCTAGATAAATGCATCTAATTTGTTTTAGTAATAATTTTACTAATATATGTTTATTACTTTTTTCTCTAACTGCTTTGAAGTTATTCAAAAATACTGCTAAAATTTCACTTATAATTGTGATTTTTGTAAAATTCAGGTAATTTATTTTAAATTTTGATAGTAATATTTATTGGTATTGAATCCTAAAAGAGCATTTATAATGTTTTAGTATGCTATTTTGTTAAAAAGTACTCCGAACGTGTTCGGATACCTTAAAAAAAATGCTTATATATGCAGCCCCCATAAAGTTTCTTCTCGGTGGGGATACAAAAAAAAATCTTGACATATCTTAAGTTTTTTACGTAGGAATAATTCCTTACTTTATCATTCCAAAACTTACAATTACAATTATTTACATTTTTTATTTTGATAATTAATAAAGTGCTTTGGTGACTTAAATGTTGAAGCTGTGTGTGTGTGTGTTTAGTCTTTTCTAATATTTAATACATGAAAAACACTTTTTCGGATGTCTACTTGGTTATTTTGAGGCATACAGCTTACAGGTAAAGAGAATTCGGGTAAGTGCTTATATTAGTAGTATTCCCTGTTATTTGTTAAAACTCTTGATTCAAAACTATTTCTCATAGTTTTCTCAAAAGTATTTTTACTAGTTTGGTTTAACAAGTTTAAGTATTTTAACTTTTTTGGCTTTGTACAAATTAAAAACTCTTATAAAAACAATAATAAATGCGTATCTTAACAGTTTTCATATTGGAGATATAATTATTAGTGTTATCGAACTACAAAAACTATGATTTCAGCAGCTAACATGTTTAATTCATTACTTAATTTTCTTTAAAGTAATATAGTTCTTGCAACACAATAACATGTTTAATTCATTACTTAATTTTCTTTAAAGTAATATAGTTCTTGCAACACAATAACACACACAAGAATTGTAAATTGGGGTGT
Organism: Trichonephila clavata; assembly: GCA_019973975.1. Lineage (NCBI taxonomy): Eukaryota > Metazoa > Arthropoda > Arachnida > Araneae > Nephilidae > Trichonephila > Trichonephila clavata. The sequence continues at coordinate 13,956 of BMAO01031642.1, forward strand.
TTTTTCTTCCCTGAAATTTTTAGGAATACACGTCTATGTCAGCAAAAGAATTTTGGATTTTTTTTTTTTTATTCTTAAAAATAGCTGAGTTTCAATGTACTGAATGTTTGAATGCACTTGATTAAAATTGCTCTTGGTTTTCAAAGACTTGATCCTAAAAGATTTCAGAAAGGAGATTTCCCAATGCTAACTGGATCCTTTTATAGGTGTCAAACCAAACGAAAAGTTGAAAAAAAGTAGGAATATTTTCTAATTTCCGGCAATCAATTAGTGTTGAAATCTTCTATTGAATCTAGTTTTCAGTACTATGGCTAAATAATAATATTTGACTTAATTTTTCAAGTTGTATACCTTCTATTCCAATCGTTTTTGCGTTAAGACCTTAATATTATTTGATTCATTTATTAGTTGTTTTTTAGGATACACTTCTCCCTTATGAAGCTTTTATTTATTTCATTTGGAAGTTTAATGATAGATTAAATATTTCTTGAAACCTATTGATGTATATTTTTCCATGATGTTACAATTAGTGCACTGATAATCATTTATTACTCAGCTTTCAGTTCCATTTTTTGCTCCAAAAAACATTTATCAGAAAGAAGCACAGTTTATATAATTTCAAGATAAATACCATCTTTTAAAAATATTTAATAAGCTCAATGAAGGAATATCTGATGTTTTAATAAGCATGTTTTCCTTCAATTGAAAATTAATGCAGAGATATCTTAAAATTTCGGGCTTAAGAATTGCCTTCGCATTTTTAATTTCGAACTTTATCCAGTGCAGATAAAAAAATATGTCTTCTTTCTTCTATCTCAATGTAACTTTAATCGCAAATTTAAAATAAAAAATCGTATGAGTTGAATTACTATAAAGGAAACAAAATTGAGCATAACTTGAATGAGAATCGTAATGTGGTTCCCTTTCTTCTTCTTCAAGTGACAAAAGAAAATTATATTCTACAAATGAAACTAAATCCAATTTGAGTTCAGGCTTTCAGATAAATATTATTTCCTTTTTGTTGAATTTCAGGTCTATTTAAAAAGATAAATTTTCTTTCTGAGATGGGTTGAAAAATGTCGAGAAACGGTATTTTTTTAAAATTTTTATTTCTAGTTTCTTGTTTCTTTAATTTGATTTTAATCAGTACTGTAATCATTTATTCTACATTCAAGATAAAATATGCAATGCACCTGTTTTTAACAGTAGATTTAAAATTAAATGGTTAACAGGTTTAATTTTAATTAAAAATAATCTTGTCTTTAGACGGGTAAAACTTTTGAGGTACATTGCTCAAATGTGAAATATTCGAATCTGCGTATTGATAAATGTAGCTTATAACAATCAAATCATTATTATTAGTATAAAAGAGTTAAATATATATATAATAATGGTAATAATGTTTGAGAGGTGTTCATAATGTGTTACTTAGCCCATCTGCTTTAGGAATATATTTCTAGTAAATAGAACAAAAAGAGAAAAGTGAAAAAAAAATTAAATTAATCTATCAGAGGAATTTTAACTAATGAAGGAAGCATCATTTGATGCTATATTACTGTAAACTTTGTATTTTTGTTTTATTTCTGGAAAAAATTGCTGTATAAGTTATTGGGACAAAACATGTCTTTTCCAAAACGTTTTAAAGAGGAATCTGTGTAATATTATAAACATGTATTCTTCTACCTTTCATGATATCATGTATCCATGAGCATTACCTATATAACTCCCAATTGTTTAAGTGTCAATAAATGAGATGAACTAAAATATTAATAAAAAATAACCAACAAAAAGGTCTTTAAGCATTTTATTTTGTCTTCCATTCTTGATCTGGAACACTTAATTCAATCAAGCAATTGACCTTCTTGGGACCAAAATGACAGGGCGCTGTTCAGGAATAATAGCAGCTGGAGGTGGATTTTCGACAACGTAAATTGTGTTGGCACTGTTTTTATTGGAAAGTCCTGGTTCGTTGGAAGTAACTTTGGCATGATAACCAGTTGCGTCGGTGTAGTATTCAACTTTCCTGTAGACACCTAATGGGTCGATGTAACCGTAGCTGCCCTTGATGTCTCCATTTTCTTGACGAATTTCTTGTCGATGTTGAGTGGTTCCGTTACCATCGTTCATTTGGAAACCAAATTCATAAGGTCTTAGGATTTCGTTCTCGTCCTGGATGCCAAAGATTTTTGAAGGTACTCCAGTTTTCTCAGCCGAAGATTGGTAAATTGAATTCAATTGACGTCCAACTGGAACGAGAATTTTGGCACCGTTTGGCCCATAAGGAATTCGATCTGAAATAAAACAATATTTTTAAAATATGCTTACAACTGTCGAACTGAAACTTTCATTTATTAGATGCATAAATACTGTAATAGTAAAGAAAAACAGCTTGAATTATTTATATTTGCTCTGTAATAATACAACTTTTTTCTTTGAAATTAATATCAAGTAAAAAAAAATTGAAACTGATTATTTTGATAACGGTTTTAAGCAATATTTGTGTTATTTCAATTGCCATTACCTTTAACTGAAAATATATTTTGGTTTGTCTTTAATTATTTTAAGGCTAAACAGACCCTTTCTCAAAAAAAAAAAAAAATTGGGGGAACCAGTAACAGTAAAAAAAAAACTGTTTTATATTCAGACTATGTTATTAAGTTGATTCTGAAAGTAAAAAGTCAGCTCGACAAGCCATTATCTTACAATTTTAAAAAATTCAGAATTTTGAAGTTTTTTCAAACTTTTATAAAGTGTTCAATTTTTAAAATGTTTTAGTCATTTTAAGTAATTTATGTTTTTTATATTATTGCAAACAAAATTTAGTATGGATTTGAAAATTTGTTCCCTTTTTGATTTTTAATAAGTACTTTTCTATCTATACCTGGAAAAACACAAAAATTTTAAATTATAAAACTTAGCATTTTTTTTAAAAGCTAGATATCTCATAAATCCGTACTAACTTTTATAGAACATACGTTTGGGAGTGTATACGAAAATTTCAAGAGTCTATCTTGAACAGAAAAAGAGTCTTAGGGATTATAAAACACTTATATTTTCAAAATTAAAAGTCTGAGAAAAACATATATACAGTTTATAAAGTCATAAAGGAAAATCTAATAATGCCTGTGAAGCTCTAATTTTTAATATGTTATTTTCCAACTTAAGTTCTACATTAAAAAACTACTTTAATTAAATATTACTGAAAATATTTTATTTAATTTAAAATATATTTTTGCATAATATTAATAGCATTTATTACAAATCAGGTTTTTCAGCCTAATTTTAACACAATACTTTCATAAAAGGTTTGAAAAACAAATCATTTCTATACAAAATAATAAGGACACAAACTTAAACTAAAAATCACAGAATTTGTATATAAAATTTAATTCTCTTCATTTTTTTTTAAAAATGGGGCAATTTAGCAAGTTTGAGTTTTTGTTACGTAACTTTAAAATATACTAAAATATAGTACTACAATATGTTTACTATAGCGTAGTTTGGTACATCATGGAAATATTCAGTTTTATCTGCAGTACTTGTATTCAGAAGTCTAATTGCAGTATAAGTTGAGAATTGATTTTTAGATACATCATTTTCAGTAGTATTCCCTCTTTTCGAAATATTGTTTCACATAGAAATCTGAGTATGTTTCGGCCATGGCATTTTCTCAACAGGAAAAAATTAATGACAAACCTTCTAAGTTATAGAAACTATTTTTTGTAACAAAAATTGGCCTTGAAATCAATCTTAATTAATAACTATGAAAACTGAAAACGTAATCAAGCAGAAACGATTTTAGTAATGAAAATCGAAATTAATAATTATCTCACACTGAAACAGTTGATTTTTCTTAAACATATTTTTAATTAATTAAATTTAATTGTTGAATATTGCTTTAAAATGAAACCGAAACCATAACCTAAGCTCAGAAAACTTCAGATATCTTAAAAACTATTTGATTATCAGATCTGAAATTTGGTGAAAAGCTTCCCAATGATATAAGCCACAAGAAAATGCAAAAAAATCAATATTTTTGATATTGGTAGGGTACTGCGCAACCTTAAAAAAGCATTTGATTTGCACTTTAAAGTAAGATCAGGTGAACACGTAAGCATTAGTGTATTCTAGTTCTTATAAAATTGCTTTCAGGGTGATAAAATATATAACTGTTTCAAAATAACATGAAAATTCACCGAAAAGTAGTCAACAAAATATAGCATATATAAGAAAATATGGAGATAGATTAATTTAAAATTAATTCTAACAAATATCAAGAAATTTTCCACCTAGTATGAAGGAGAAAAGATTTTTAATATATGTAGTTACAATGATGATTATAGAATCTGCGACAATCGCTTTTAAGTTTTATTAAGAATTCCTTTAATGACACTTTAAATTAAATTACTTCACTACTGATTTAATTAACTACTATATTGCTTAACCTTTTTTTCAGATTAAATTTGATAAAAAATATTTAATATAAACTAGACCAAAGAACTTGATAGCTCTGTAATCAAATTAATATGGCGTTTTCGACAAAATCTTCATTTTTTCTTTGATAACATTTGTAAAGTTGTTCTTAATTTTAAAACCTTGGACAGAATATCACTGTAAAATTAGTTAAATCCTCAATGATAGCACATGAAAAGAAAAATATACCAATAAGAGCATCTCTGAAGATTATGAAGATATTTTAGTTATTCCGGAGTTTTTGAAACTCTGTCGCGATGACACGCTCTTTTAATCAGAAGAAATTTCATTTAAATGCTCTTCTCGCGGATGATATATTTATATAAAAATAAAAAAACTAAATTTATAAACATCTGGTGTGACACAGGCTTATAATAATTGAACGAAAATGATACATAAAGTAACTCTTTAATATATCGCACCTCTTATAAAGTAAGAAAAAAGTGCAATATGTCGTAGAAAATGATGTAACGAGAACCGATAAAAAAAGACTTTGTGAAGCATAGTGAGACATAAATTAGAAGTTTAATTACGTTGGTTTTTTTTATAAATGTTGAAAAAAGCTTAATAACATACAACACATTCACACACAGTATAGATGGAAACCTTTCTCTCTCAAAATAATAAAGGCGTAACTCTGAATAGTTTAGGAAGTTTTAATAAAAATCCAATACAAAGAATGTTTCCTTTGATGTCCATAAACTTCAAAATTTACCAAGGAGAACAAACAAGAACTAATATTGTGAAATAAATAAAAAAGATGTAGTACTATACTTATTTTTAATGTTGATCTTATTGAAATTTCAAGTCATAACTCATATTAAGGATCTAAAATACATTGAAGTCACAGATTTAACCGTAAATATTCATTTATATTTTTATTAAGAGGTATATATTTTTCTTTGAGTAGGGTATCTATAACAATTATTAAAAAATCAGAATCACTTATCACATAAAAATAAAATATCTTATTGTTAAAAAAGATAGAAGAACTTTGAATCCTTTTTGATAAAATATTAGAAATTTAAATATTTTGCAAAGAATTTTATCAAATCCAGACGCATTTTTTTACTTCTGGAAAAAAATTTGCCATTTCTTAAAATTAGTATACCAGCCACTCATTATATTACCATCAAATACTTATAATTTTTTTCTTTTGATAAGAAACGAATACTTAGGATGAATAACAAACTTATCTCAACTAAAATTTCATATATATTTTATTCATTCTCTTGTATGGGTTTCAGTTTTAAAAAAAAAAATCCATTCAAAAGAAACAAAAGTACGATATACAAAAGAAAAATATCACGAAGCACAGACTAAATCTTACAATTTTAACAATTTAAAAATTAAATTACAAATATAGGCCTACAGTGTTAACTGGCTAAATGTGTGTGTCTATTTCCACAGCAAACTTTTATGTTTGAAAATAGCGATATATGTTTTCTTTGAAGAAAAATAAATCTCAGTAAGAAAGATATTTGCATGATGCATTACACTCTATCTTTCTTTTATTAGAAATAATCTTTCATTATAGACATAGGTGCTACATAAAAATGTTTTATTTCTAAAAAATGATTTATATCGAAGGATGAAATTAACTTTTGTACGTGTTATATATTCGCAATCCTCTGACGAAAGATATTAGAAACTGGAATACTCACCCTGAGCCATGGAACTGACTACGAAAAGCCCCAGCAAAGAAACCAAAAGTGTCCAGCAAAATTGGAAAGAAGCCATATTGGAAAGAAAGTGCGGCTGAGGGAACCGAAAAGGCTGAAATGGAGTGAACCGTGTGAGTGTAATATTGCTTGCTTGCTTCAAGTATATATACCAATTTCTAACAGAACCTGCGCCCAAATTCTTAAATACTTTACATTTCTTGACAAAGGAAAAGCACGGGAACGCCCTTGATGTCTCAGAGGCACCCGAATTTGGTTTTACAAGTCAGTAATTTACAAAAGAACGGAAATACGTTTAAAATTTTATTTCTATACATGGAAGATTCCTATTCTTGTGAGTCGTGTGTTTATATGGCATGACTTCAACCAAACACAGTTATGCATTTGCGATTTGTGATATATTCGATGTATACCGAAACGGAAAAAAAAATCTTGTCTTAAAACTTAAGTTGTTGTTTTTTAATTTGTAGTTCTATAACTAAGGATGTTTTTTCTCAAGTTTTGGTTTAATAAAATTATCTACAATTTATTTTAGAAAAAGAAATAATCTGTAACTTAAGTTTAAAAACTTATGTTTCATACGCTTAAGTAAACTCCGTTCGAAATTATTTTTCTTATATGTATTTTTAAGTCTTTGTACCTTTAAAAGAAAATTAATATAAGTATGTGTAAATACAGAAAAAATTAACAAGAAATATATGCACTTGAATGGATTTCCAAAGCATTCAAAATGCAATCTATAAATAATTGATATACCGCTGTGAGTGTCATCAAACAAATTTTAAAATATTATTATTAGAACATAGTTTAGTTATATTAAAAATTGAATTAAAATATCAGTACAAAATAACTGGAAAACTAATCTGTTCATTATTATATTAAAGTTTTATACGTTACACAAATAAAAATACATTTTTTAAAATGTTTCTGAAACTTTCTTCGAATTTTAAGCTTTTCTATTGAGTTGATATTTAATGCTTAGATTACTTTCCCCTATTCACACACACAGCAGTTTGTATTCTTCAGCATATTAGCTATACAAATTTCTACAAAATTATTTAAAATTCAACAAAGCTAAAGTCTTTCCTTCATAGGGTAATCAAAAAGTAATTTCATGAAAGTAACAAGTAACAATAAAATACTTAAAATTCAAAAAATTCCAACAAAAATTTTAGAATATTCCAAATAATCTTTCAGCTGTCATTGAAATATGCTTCAAAAATATTCATTTTTTTCCCTTTATATAAACTTCACCTAAATGTGTTTTATTTTTCCCTCATTAACTCAGATGTTGTCGATAAACTCGTAAATTTCATTCCTCAGCTTCAAATTTCTGTGATAGGACCTGTTGAAAAATTAACAAAGATTCTTTGAAGCAATTATATTTTAATAATTAGGAAATCATTGATTAAAAAAGAAACTCATCGGAGCAATTATTCTAAGAATGAGAAAAATCCTCTGCTTTTGAATATGAAGTATCCGTAGATTCGTTATTTTCTAATCAAGCGAGTTTAATTATAGTTGAAAAGAAATCCTCTTTAAAACGAGTATCAATCTCAATAAAAGAAAGAATATGGAATGAAAGAGAAAAGAAATAATGACATCATTATTGTTTACCCTTTTCAAAGAATGAAATAAGCAGACAAAGTATGTTACACCTTCCTTTTTTTAAAACTTTCAGAGATTTGATTGCAGAGAATATTCTAAAAACGTAATGAGCCCATTAATAAAAGAAGTCTTCAGTTGCATTTTAATCAAAGTTCCTGAGTATTACGTTCATCCAATTTCCTGTTATTTGCATTTTTAATCTCGATACTTCCGAAAAGAAAAGACATAACAAATATTGATTTGTTTCGAGTATTGGCACTTTTCTAATGTGAAGTTAGTTTCAATTTTTTCTTTCTTTTATCACACCAGTCGATTGTCTTTTTGAGTTGTATTTAGATTTCGCGTAGAAAACCAATATGTTATTTTTGAAAGATTGGATGAAAGTTTTATACGAAAAAATACATGTACGATGTGGTTTATAGGTTAATATACAAGTATATCCTATTTTGGGAAGAATTCTCTGGTTATATTTACATATATATTACACGCATTTATGAGACATCAGTATTTCTGAAAAATTCAAATTTGTGTTTCAGAAGCAAGGCATATTCAAACAAAAAAAGGATGAGAATATTTTGATCTTAATAATTTTAGCAGTTACGTGATACAATCTATGTAAAAAAAAATATGCTCTATATTAACAAAAAATTTTAAAAACTCAATTTAAATTTGAAAATGTTTAGTTAGCTCTTGGTGATTTATTAATTGATTCTAAAAAAAAATAAGTTTGTTGTTAGAAATGAAAACATAATTCAAAAAACCAGTCTGATCATTTGGGCTTCGCCAAATGTTATTAAACAATCCAATCCTACTCACATCAAAGGAAAACATTTTCTATTTATTTCGACTGTTTTCTTTAAGATTCACTTCATTGAACTGAAGGTTATCGATTCAAAACATGAGAGAATTCACACATTGAATGTTGTCAAGTACTTAACAAAATTTTCTTATTTTAATGTGTCCATTTTATGACTTAAGTAATTCAAGACTTATCCTAATTGCAGGATATTACTTTAAAAAAGTGAAAATTTTGTAGACTAAAATTCAAGTTTTGTTAAACGCTTTTTTCATTTGGAATATGAGCATATAACAATTAGTACACATTTAGTATTTTGAAACCTATAAAACAAACGTAATTTTGTCTAATAATTGGTGTGTTAAATACAAAAAATTATATACATGTAGGGTTTTTTAAGCTCTATTAGACAGTTGAAATACATACTACAATTGCGAAAAAAAATTTCGAAAAATAAATTTTAAATTTAAGTTGACTCGTATAAAATATTTTATAAAATATTTCTAAAAATTCGTGATTATAAATTTATTACTTTTATCAGAAATAACAATGATTCAAAAACTATAGTAGAGTATAGAATTGTAGTTTAAATATATAAGTTGAAATCTGGCATTGTTTTATTTAAATGACTTTTTTTCTAATAGTAGAGAAATCACTCAATTAGCATCAGTTAGTCCAACTTAGTCATTTTAATAGTTATTATAAATACAATTATTTTACATGTAATGTAGGATTAAAAAATCAATTGAAAGGAGATATTATCAGAAAAATATTGAAATCACTAATTTATTTAAAATGTGTTATTTTTCTTCTAAATATTGAATAACATAAAATTCCTCTCAGTGTGTGTTGCAATTTCTCTGAAGTCTTTTCCATGACATCATTTATAATAAACATCACTGACTCTAAAAACGGTTATTTTTCTTCAATAAAGATGAGTATTAAAAAAAATATTAGTGAATAAATTTAACTCGCAATATTTATAAATATAACCATCAAAATCCACTGCTGGCTATTGAAATTCCAACATCATGAAGGGGATTATAATAATATTAACAATAATAATATATATTATATATTTAGTATCAATAATAATAATAATAATAGCTCCATCAATAACCAAAATAATAACAACAACAGCATCACTACCATCAATAATACTAATAATTCACTGTTGGTCATTAAAATTACATCATCATGAAGAAGTGATTATATAGACGTCAAATTCGCTTAAAAGGAAGATGATAAGAAAAATAAATTTTTTCTTGTAATCGAACAACACAGGAGAAAGAAATGTCATCTCGAGCTCTCGTTCAGAAATCGCATTTGAATGTTGGTTGTTTGTGATAAGATCATGTTATGCCTCCTATAAAAAGAAGAAATGCTACCAGCATTTGATGGAACTTGGTAGTGACAGAATCGTGGTCTATTGAGAGTGTGTTTATTGTTCCGTGATATTACTACTCCCATTGGTCGCAATCCAACGACTATCAAGCGAATAAGGAATCAATAGGTTCTAGGGGGTCATACTGGACTCCACGCAGAATCACATCAGCCTCAAATTATTAACGCCTAACCTCAGGAGGCGGCCTGGTCTCCATCTCGACTCAGCTTCAATAAGGTCATGATACGAATAATTTTCTTCGTCAAATATTATTCCTGGATGTATTCTCCAAAAAACTGAGAATTTCGAACAGTAGGCTAAATGACAACAGTGGTATGACTACATTATTATGTAACGTTCGTCGTCCGTGTCCAGGCCTAGACCTACCATCATATTCGAGGATGAGTCAAATGAAAGTTATCCAAAGCGAATATATGACAAACAGAGTACTTAATTTAAAAGTAGTCTCCATGAACATTGAGACATTTGTCCCATTGACAAACGAGCCGCGTGATTTCCGTCTCATAAAACTCCCTGGGCTGCTGATTTAAATAGTCTGTAACTTGTCTTACCCCTTTACAGCATCGTCCGACACGAATCTGGTACCCTTGAGATGTTTTTTCAGTTTCCCGAAAATGTGTGTGTGTGTGTGAAAGTCGCATGGCAACCAATCTGGGCTGTATGAAGAATATCGCAGCGTTTCCCACTTGAACTTTGCCAGTCGTATCTTAACCACATCAGCAACGTGCGGACGGGCATTGTCGTGTAGCAAGATCACACCATTCGTCACTCTGCCATGTCGTTTATTTTTGATTGCGACACGCAGCCGATTCAGTGTTGCACAATATCGCGAACTATTGATAGTCTCTCCAGGTTTAGCAAATTCAATCAGTAATGGCCCCTAACTATCGAAAAAAGTCTGTCGGCGTGTTTCAGGTTCATAGTGGTGGCACCATGATGCGTCTCCGGTCACATATGCGGACGAGAATTCGTCACTCTCATTGTGATACCAGATGAGATGAGTCAAAGGAGCGCTGAACTTCTCAGTCATCTGGCAGTTGTTCAAAAGCTTGGGAATCTATTCAGCACACAAAACCAATAACTGAGATGATCATGATTTATGCTGTGAACCAAACCGTAAATGATGTTCACACGCTCTGCCAGTTCCTCGATGCCGACGTTCTTGTCGAATCAGCTCATCGACATGTGCAATTGTGTCTGGGGTGATTGCAAGCTGGCTTTGGCCCGGTCTTGGATCGTCTTTGCAACATTCTCGTCCTTCTCTGAACCGGTTGCTCCAACGCTTCACAGTAGACAATGAGATGCAATGTTCACCGTACACGGCAGTCATACGGCGACTAAATTTTGGTTGGGAAACACCTTCAGCAGTCAAAAACCTAATCACACTATGCTGTTCCTTTTTTGGTGTGTGCAATTTGTGACACTTTTTCGTCTTCAATCCAGTGTATGAGCGCCTTAAAGAACTTTAACCTCACACTTTCGTGTCACTTTCGTAAATGAAGATTGTCTCTGTGCTACGCGCGTGCGTCTCAGATGATGGACCAAACCATTCTTGCGCAGGGGTGTTGGCTCACTTTCATTTGACAAGCTCTTATACCATTATTACTCATTTAGTAGAAGGGAAGCAGTCAATTGAGTCGATTTTTGTCTGTGTATATGAGATTGCCAGTTACGCACATTTGTATGTTACAGTTTGCCATTTGTTCGAGTAATTATAACGTACGCTACACACCACCCATTTAAAAAGGTCACAACTGTAGCCTATTTTTACATAGAGTTCAGGGCCTTGAGAAGTCTTAAGATTTCACTGGGTGTGAGAAGCCAGGGGATATACAACACGAACACTTCTTGTTCGAGTAGTCGGTGTGATCTAAGCAGCCAATGCTAAATTTCTCAGATCTTAAGGCTGGTGGCTGTGCCCTTTGAGACTTCGGAGACATCATCTTTCAACAAGATGACGCAAGACCGCATTTACCTATAGTGTCTTGACCTTCTTCAACGCAAATGGTGCCCAACTGTTTCCTTGGCCTCACGTTTTCCAGACCCTTTGGAGACGTCAGGTCATGGATTTATGAAAGGCTGGGCCACCACTGCTTTCCAACTACTACGATAGATGAAGTGTGGTACACATGTTTGGAGCAACATGGAACGATTAGTCCATGTTTATCATCTAAGCCCATTTCGACCTGATGCCTTAACGGGTTAGAGCTGTTTTAGCTGTCATAAGTGGCATCTATATGTACTAATTTTGGATCAAGTATACCCCAAAATTGCCTGTACATTTAATGTTTTAGTCCTACTATGCTGCATACGTTCATTAGGTAAGATTATATTTGTTTTCCTACCTCTTGTTGAAATTTTAAGATGATTAGGGTATCTAATTAGATTTATAATTAGTTGAGGCTCATTTTTTTACAGTTACAAGTGTAAATTTTATGATATGAGGGATACTACGTATCAATTTTAATACTAAGGGCAATTTTTACAGCACAGCTCATAATTTTTTTTTAAATCTTTGAATAATATTTATGTTGTTCCTGCTCCCTTCCAATATTTTCACTATATTTAAGGTACCACAAATTTAAAAATGTTTTTTTAAAAAAAAACAATTTTTAAAGAAAAATTTATAACAGGGATATTTTTAGTAACTACTTTAACAATAAATATTTTTCTTTCAGTTGCTTTACCAGAGATGTTTTCAGTACTTAATATTCATTCAGCATCGTTTTTCATTTTCCCTACCACTTCAATTTCAGGTTATAGACTTCCGTATTATGTAAAAGAACCAATGTTTTTTGGTAAGAAGCATACGTTAATAGCATGAGATACATTACACAACACATCACAGGAATATAAATTGCTTTTAATGAGAGAACAAAATTCTTCTATATAATTATTGAATCAATAAAAATACGAAAGAGCATTTTGTAACTAGTTTCAAAAACCGTATATTTCACAGCGTATAAATCTAATTCGTGAGCCCAATATTTTAACGCATATAATGCTAAGTAAATAAAAGTGGATTAATTATTATTTAAGAAAGGGTTAATTAAATAAAAGATACATTAAATACTGTAAAAAAGTGTATTATGAGAAGTTAATAATAGGCAGATTTCTATTCAGTAAAATATTTATAAATCAGTCTCTATTTCAACGGAGTAGAACATTGGATCCATACTAGAGACTGATAAGATAGATTTTATTCTTCTAAATTGAAATATCAAAAATATTTATATGAGTAGAGAGATTTACCTAAGCAAACTCTCTATAATGAAATATAGATCTTATTTATATTTAAATGAAGTTTCCCCACAGCTAAGTTTGAGGATCTACTAGTAGGTCTAATCAAGACAGGGGTGTAGCTATTGCCGTATCGATGATACGGGGCCCCAAAATGCGCAAGCAAAAATTTGCAAAATATTAAGCAGCTCTTAGGAAGGGCCCCCGAGCAACTTTGTTACAGGGCCCTCTCAGTACTAGCTACTCCAGTGGGACTCAGGGCCCTCTCAAAAGTTTATCTGGGTGTAAGACTAGTACATACACTGGTGTGCAAAAATAAAGGACGAGACGGTTTTTTCAATATAACTTTGTACAAAAGCATTCCAAATCAACACATTTAATACCGTAAGATCCCCAATACGTAAGGACATGAGTAATGTAAGCAACACTTACTAAAAGAGAAATCAGAGGGATAAAAAGAAGCTTTATTGAAAAAGTAGCATGGAGCGCAATGCGACTGAAGGCCGAAACATCTCTGTGATGGGTGTCCAGCAAGAAATATCCGGTCTTTAGTAGGGGATATGATCTCTCCTGACTGCTAGGCAGGTTTCACAGCGTCTGCCCATGCTGAGAATGAGGGTGTCAATGAGTTGTTGAGGCATTGCTGCCCATTCGTCTTGCAGCGCCAATCGAAGCTCCGGAATCGTTACTGGTGGTAAGGTACGAGCTGCCAAGCGTCTGCCTAGAAAATCCCATACATGCTCGATGGGATTGAGATCCGGAGATCGTGCCGGCCAATCCATACGTTCAATATCCTCACTCTCTAAGAGCTGTTCGGCAGCTACTGTGCGATGACATGGTGCTGCGGACCCATAGCGCCTCTAAAAAGACGCACATATAGAAGAAGAATCTCGTTACAATAACGGGTCCCGTTGACTGAACCTGCGTCGAAGATGTGAAGGTCTGTACGACTACCAAGCATGATGCCTCCCCAAACGAGAACACCGCCACCTCCATACCTGTCCCTTTCAATGATGTTCGAGGGATGATTGCGGCTTCCCTGCTCTCTCCAGATGAGTATGCGATGAGAATCGCTACTCAGACTGAATCTGCTCTCATCTGTAAAGAGTACTCGTCCCCATTCATTGTCTCTCCAATTCCGGTGTTCTCGGCACCACAGAGAACGCCTTCTCCGATGGGCAGGCGTTAGAGGTACACACCGTACAGGGCGTCGCGCAAACAGACCACCACCGTGCAGTGTTCTGGCCACGGTAAAACGCGATATCGGTCGTCCAGTCGCCTGTGTCGTGTGTCTAGCGATTTCTCCCGATGTCTGCCGCCTGTTTCTTCTGGCCTGTAAGGCAATATACCGGTCATCTGCGGGTGTGGTTCCTCGTGGACGACCACTACTGAACCCCCGGATAGCTGTTCCTGTAGTTTGAAATTGTCTCCAAAGTCGTGAAACGATGCTGTGAGAAATTCGAACTCTGCAGCCACACTTGTCACACTGCGACCTTCCTCCAACTTCCCAATGATTCGACCTCGGGTAAAAGCATCCAGATGTCGTCTAACAGATTGATTATTTGCCATTTCTCGCTGAGGCAGCAACTCGGTGTGATTTTAACTGCTATACGGTGTGCAATCTCTTTGCCAGAAATACTAATCTTACACCGACAACATGCTTTACTACTCAGACACTCCCCCATTACGTCTACCTGCATATCTGCGCATGTGCTACCGTACATCACCTCACTTAATCTCCTGATTGGTCTTTCTGTCCGCTCTGCCTCTTCGTTCAGCTGATATGCTAATTTTTCGACTTCGTCCTTAATTTTTGCACACCAGAGTATATGTATGTATATGTTACCGTGAAAGACCGAAATTGGAGAATGTCGACTTTCACCGGTGAATGTCGACAAACACCAAATACGTCGGTGAAAGATCGAATATTTCATTACATACTTGGACATTCGGATCCTCACCGGTGTATGTCGACAATCACAGATATACTCTGGTGGATGTCGAAAACAAGTCCCTGATGTCGACCGTAGTAGTACAGGTAATCGAAATGTGTTAGCGGTTGTTGTTAGAATAGAAGACTCCGACTTCTATAAACTTGCAAATGAAAATGGTACCCTCAAGCAGCTTTACACACGTAATCAGTTCGAAAATTTGTAAAGAAAAGCTCCTTTCCATAGATAAGATTTCTTTTCAAGAAATTTCGCTCAGAGAAGCAGCTGCAGCTAATTCGAGAAGCGGTGGGCAAGGCTGTACACGCTGTCATTGCAAAAGGAAGTGTTCCACAAATAAATGCAGTTGTAAAAGCAAGGGCCTCTTGTGCAATTCAAAGTGTCATAATAGTTTAAGTTGTTGCAATAAATAAGATTTGATTCACATAATTATTAAGTTTTTTATTACTATTATTTTATTTTCTCATTTAGAACGTACTGTATAATTAAGTAAGTTTTTTACTTCTATTATTTTCCTTTCTCATTTTGAATGTACTGCATAATTAAGTAAGTTTTTAACTTCTATAATTTTCCTTTCTCATTTTGAAAGTACTGTGTATTTTATGTTCTTAGTTATTCCTCTCAGAAAGAGAGGCGAAAAATTTATCGCGACTGAAAATTACGGAGAAAAAAATATAAATCTCGGACATGTTCAACATTCACCATTAGTACATGGTGAATGTCGACATTCACCGGTGAAAGTCAGAAATAAGGGTATTTAGCAAATATTTCGGACATACACCAAGCGACTATGTGTTTGTTGACATTCACCTGTGAATGTCGACATTTATATAATCAAAATTTCTCTACAAGAGAGGGATGAATTAACATGATTCAAACTGAAAAGTATTGTAATTGCAAGATAACCAGACAACAGAATTAAAAAGGATATATGAAAAATTGAAATAATAGAGTTAAATATAAAAGAATGGATGCTACAGTATTATCAACATTGCTGACTTAGGACAGCTTATATACAAAGAAATTTCTCTTAAAAAAGTGTTCTCTATATAAAAGTGGGGTTGAACATGTTATTTGGCCAGCCAACCTTCCCCTTTTCTGTTAATAATACCGAGCAAAAGCCTATTGGAAATAATGGATAGGAAATCTAAATCCATTATGAGAAAAAGGTAACTTACCTAAAAATTGCATACAGAAATGCAGAGCCCGAGGTAAATCTGAGTACAATAAACAAGTTATTGCCAGATTCTGGATCCAAATACAAATTCAAAGCAAAGCAATGGCTGAAAAATAGCACTTAGCAAAAGTATGAAAAGAATAGAAATAATAAAATAAGAATTGTAAACATACATACTGCTGTATATATATGAAATAGACGTGGCTGTTAGAAGATATTTCTTTATATGGTCGCTATTGTTGATGGTTTCTTTGGCTGGGATTGACAAGGCAGTCCTGTGATTAATTAAATCTGTTTATTTCCACATCTTGAGCACATACAAGCATGTTAAACATATAGCATTAAATGGACAACACAGAACAAAAAAAAAACACACAAAAAAATGAATGCATAATGAGCTGCAGCCGGCTACATGTTGACGCAGACAAATACAGAAGCGAAAGAGAGACGGTCTCCAGGAATCTCAGTATTTATAGGCGGCTCAAATCACATGATCTGAGTGGGTAGCTAGATGTAGTTTAAAATATTCTCGTTAGGCGGATGGCTAATTTATTACTAAAACGTTGACCCTGAAGGGATGGACCATAGGTAATTAAATGTTATTAAGAATAATTAATGGGGATTATTACATATACATACACTGGTGTGCAAAAATTAAGGACGAAGTCGAAAAATTAGCATATCAGCTGAACGAAGAGGCAGAGCGGACAGAAAGACCAATCAGGAGATTAAGTGAGGTGATGTACTGTAGCACATGCGCAGATATGCAGGTAGACGTAATGGGGGAGTGTCTGAGTAGTAAAGCATGTTGTCGGTGTAAGATTAGTATTTCTGGCAGAGATTGCACACCGTATAGCAGTTAAAATCACACCGAGTTGCTGCCTCAGCGAGAAATGGCAAATAATCAATCTGTTAGACGACATCTGGATGCTTTTACCCGAGGTCGAATCATTGGGAAGTTGGAGGAAGGTCGCAGTGTGACAAATGTGGCTGCAGAGTTCGGAATTGCTCACAGCATCGTTTCACGACTTTGGAGACAATTTCAAACTACAGGAACAGCTATCCGGGGGTTCAATAGTGGTCGTCCACGGGGAACCACACCCCCAGATGACCGGTATATGCCTTACAGGCCAGAAGAAACAGGCGGCAGACAGCGGGAGAAATCACTAAACACACGACACAGGCGACTGGACGACCGATATCGCGTTTTACCGTGGCCAGAACACTGCACGGTGGTGGTCTGTTTGCACGACGCCCTGTACGGTGTGTACCTCTAACGCCTGCCCATCGGAGAAGGCGTTCTCTGTGGTGCCGAGAACACCGGAATTGGAGAGACAATGAATGGGGACGAGTACTCTTTACAGATGAGAGCAGATTCAGTCTGAGTAGCGATTCTCATCGCATACTCATCTGGAGAGAGCGGGGAAGCCGCAATCATCCCTCGAACATCATTGAAAGGGACAGGTATGGAGGTGGAGGTGTTCTCGTTTGGGGAGGCATCATGCTTGGTAATCGTACAGACCTTCACATCTTCGATGCAGGTTCAGTCAACGGGACCCGTTATTGTAACGAGATTCTTCTTCCATATGTGCGTCTTTTTAGAGGCACTATGGGTCCGCAGTTCCTTTTCATGGACGACAATGCACCATGTCATCGCACAGTAGCTGCCGAACAGCTCTTAGAGAGTGAGGATATTGAACGTATGGATTGGCCGGCACGATCTCCGGATCTCAATCCCATCGAGCATGTATGGGATTTTCTAGGCAGACGCTTGGTAGCTCGTACCTTACCACCAGTAACGGTTCCGGAGCTTCGATTGGCGCTGCAAGACGAATGGGCAGCAATGCCTCAACAACTCATTGACACCCTCATTCTCAGCATGGGCAGACGCTGTGAAACCTGCCTAGCAGTCAGGGGAGATCATATCCCCTATTAAAGACCGGATATTTCTTGCTGGACACCCATCACAGGGATGTTTCGGCCTTCAGTCGCATTGCGCTCCATGCTACTTTTTCAATAAAGCTTCTTTTTATCCCTCTGATTTCTCTTTTAGTAAGTGTTGCTTACATTACTCATGTCCTTACGTATTGGGGATCTTACGGTATTAAATGTGTTGATTTGGAATGCTTTTGTACAAAGTTATATTGAAAAAACCGTCTCGTCCTTAATTTTTGCACACCAGTGTATGTGACGGATCTATCCGCGACTATATTAACACTTTGGGGACTCTTCTGGGGAAAAATATTTCAATTCAACCAACTTTCGCCAACCAACCAAGAAAGCGTGATTATGTAAATGAAGTATATTATATAAATTCTGTTTTCGCGAGTTTGATGGTTGGCAAGTTGGAGTTGGCAAGTAGGAGTTAGCAAAGAGTTAGTTAGTTAGTTTGTTAGTTGAAGATTGAAGGATAGTGGAATTATTAAGAGGTCTTGGAGTTGTCCAGGAAAACGAATTACGGAGAGTGGATCCGACGACATTGATCAATCCCGATTGAGATCTCCTGCAAGATTCAAGTGTAGAATCCGCTGCATACAAAGTACAGGAATCTTGAGCTTGTTTAATTAGAAACGAGCTTATTAGTGTGCGACTTAGTTATATTGAGCGTATTTAAGCTATCGTAGATTCAGTTGAGGGTCCGTAGTATTATCTCCGTATCAGTGAATCCTCACCTCCACGCTCAACTATTTGATCGTCTATCTTAATTAGATTGTTATTGTGTCTGATTGATATTTTGGTAACAATAAATTAGTTAGATTGAAACCATGTCTGTTGATCATTCAGTTTCTCCCACATACCTAGCCGGGTTTGCGGGTAGACAAGGGGCTTCAGATGTAAGCAGGAACCGACAGGTATCACACATATAATAAGCTTCATAACATTCACTACCGTACATTTTCGAACATAAGCCGAACGTGTGTGTGTGTGTGTGTGTGTGTTTTAATTTATTCAAAATTCGAAACCTGTATTAAACCCGAATTGACAACAAAAAAATCCTATAATTTGTAAACATGTTGCAATAAGAGCGAAGGTATGGTTAAGCGAATAAAACGGGGGGGGGATATTTTCCAGTCAAATGTAAATAAAATACCAAACACCAATGATGGTAGTTTCATGTCTGTTTTATTCTATCTGAAGCTAACAAATTCTTCTTGTGCAATGTCTGTGCTAGTCTTACTTTCTGAATCATGTTTAAAAAAATGAGAGAAAAATTACGTGTACAACTCACTTCAAACTAAAGGTTCAGACGTTTAAATGAGTGAATGTGAACTTTACGATTTCAGAAACACAGATACTGATCCTGACTTTGAAGGGTTCGTGTGATTTTTTTAAATAAAAGTTTCATTCAAAACAACAAAAGAGTTCAATGATTAAAATGACTTATGCATGGCAAACAGAAAAAGTCAAAAAGTCAATTTTTCCTTAATTACGTTACGAATTTGAATATAAACGGACCTCTTTATCTTAGTTTTAAAAACTTCCAAAAATCCTCTACTTATACACGGAAATATATGGTAATTATTTGCTGACCTCCAAGCAAACTTTTTGTTTTTGGTATTCTTTTAGGTAATCCTCCCTTATCCATTCTCCAGATCTGCTTATATAGTAAAATTCACACATCACGTTTCCTTCACAAGATAAAATTCTCATATCAAAGAGTGTCATATAGTAAAAAAGTCCAAGAGTTAGTTAAGGGAAAACGAGCGTGAGAACTCTCAATACATTTTTAATTTTCTAACGTGTTTCAATATAAAAGAGTTTTTTTAATTTAGAAGAGTTTACCCCCTTTCAAAACGCAAATTACTCGGAAAATAAGAATAGCAAAATACCTTTAAGATTTTTTTTTCTGTACGAGTTCCCTAAATGTCAGCTTCTTTAAATAGATATCTGAATTTGGTGAAAGAGAATGTCTTGTTTTAAAATTTAACTTTGTATGCTTCAAAAACAAATAAAAGAGGACACGTAACAATTCCTAGAAAAATAGTCTGGTGAGATATTTACTTAGTAAGATCTGCTTATAGATTTTTTTACTACTCTGAGATTTCATCAGAAAATCGAATTTAGCTCTCCCAGTCAAAAAAAGGAAACTTAACATCTCTTTACATAACAAGCAGTAAAATTTTGCTCACACGTGCATCATATTATAATAAAAGTATACTCCTTGAACATTTAAATATTTTATTCACTTGTATGTATTGTGCACTTTTAAACAGTTATATTTGAATAATGGAGCAGCGTTTATTATTGATTTAGCCTAGTTTCAAAATGCATTTTATTTTAATTCTTAATCATGTACCTTTTCAGCTGGAAACAATGAAAACAGACTGCAAATCAAATATACTGACTTTTTGACATTTAAAACGAGGTAATTGCATTATTGCATTTACTTAAAAGTGTCAAGTTACTGAAATTTACGCTTCACTTCACATTTTTTAAATATTTCACAGCAAATTTGTTAACTATTTTGTAAAGGGAAAATTTCTTAAAAATAACAATAATTAACTTGTGTAATACGAACGAATGAAACAAGTTTCAGACTGTCACATCGTCTGAAATTCATACAAACTATCTGAATAATTGTTCTCTGGATAAATAGCGGAGCATAATTAGTAAATTGAACACTTAAACGATAAATAGCCAAAATATGACAATAGATGTAACTGAAGCCAGGTAAGATAAATATTTTAATTAGTAAATGTTTAATGCACGTTCAAAACATTGTGTGAGTTCTAAAGGTACTAAATTAATTTTCCCGTGATTGTTAACAAGTCAATTTGATTTTATTTGTTCTTTTAAGAATAATCACACACATATTTTAAAAAGTCATGAATTTCTAAAATTATTACAGCCCTAAATTAATTTTTAAAGTAAATCCTGACTTTAAATATGTAAGTTCGAGATCGGCAAATCGCAGCTCTTTCTACAGATAGTTGCGGAACTTCTGTCTTCTAGCAATATGAATTATTTTAAAAAAATAATCTTATCTACTAAAATTATTGTTGTTGTTTTCTCTTTCTTCTTTAAATCATCTATTAAAAAGATTTATCTTATTTGCAACTAAAACTAAACATTTGACTGACTAAAGATTTATGTATAAAATTGTTCTTTACTGACAAAGTGCATTGAGAATCAGTAAAAATATTAAAAATAGTTCTAAAGCAAAAGTCTAATTTACAGGTAGAAATGCTGCCATGGTAAGACACTCTTCTAAGTGATTTACAGTAACGTTTACTTACTTGCATACATGAGTTAGGGGCACTTTTGAATATGAGTGATACACTTAAACCCCCAACAGAAGTAACAAAAACGCATTCCTTAATTATCATACGTTGAAGGGTTAATTAAGAGAGATAGTTGACATGACTAATATGTAGTATCAATGGAAGTCAACTTTAATTATTAAGGTATCGGAACACGTTGAAAATGACCAAATTAGTCAAGACAGATATTTTTGTTTTTTGTTTTATTTAACAAAGCTATCTTTTGACTTTACGAAACATATTTTTTTTTTGTTTCTACGCTACCTAGAGGCCAAGTTACAATCAATTTTATAAAGTTAAAAAAACCGGAAGTTGGTTTTTGATCTACCAGAAGTGGACATTTAAATTGCCCAAAATCTATCATGGCGAGTTTGATAAATTAAAATATTACGAATGTATTTCTATAAAACCTTTTGGACCTGATATTTATGTTATTTTCTAGAGAATGTACTAAAATATTTCTTATTGTATGAATACTTTTTGAGTTATGACTTGTTATTAAAATAATGGTCTTATAAAAAATGTAACATTTTTTATAATGTTTATTCAATCAGCTCTAAAATTTTCTAATTTTAATAAAAAATTAAAATTTTAGTACATTTTCTAGATAAATACATCTAATTTGTTTTAGTGATACTTTTACTAATATATGTTTATTACTTTTTTCTCTAACTGGTTTGAAGTTGTTCAAAAATATTGCTAAAATTTCCTTATAACGGTGATTTTCGTAAAATTCAGGTAATTTATTTTAAATTTTGATACTAATATTTATTGGTATTGAATCCTAAAAAACCATTTAAAATGTTTTAGTATGCTATTTTGTTTAAGAGTACTCCGAACGTGTTCGGATTCCTTAATGTAAACATGAAATTTCAGAATATAGTTCTTACGTCATTATTGGTAGGAACATTTTTTCATGACGCTTGAAATCTTAATTCCCACATTTTGATATTTTGATATTGGTTGTCCTTGCATTGAGCCACAGAAATAAAAGTATCTTCTTAGTTTTGGAGGAAATGAAAGTTGTTACTTTGTGTAAAGTTTTATTTAAATCTTATAAACAAAAATGTTAATTAAAATGCAACAGTCTTGATCACGACTGCTACTGGAGCCCTCCCCACCCATCCCCCCGTTTTTTTCTGTGCACGCTCATGTGTGGCTTTTTGTCTAAATCAGTGATTTCCAAAGTGGTCTATATCGACCTCGAGGGGTCTATGACGAACTGTAAAGGATCAATGTCAGCGAAAAAATAATTTGCGGATCCATGAGGAGCAAATTGGGGTCTACGATAGCGGCTGTCATTAAACCACACACACACACACAGAGAGAGAGAGATCGTGACTTAAATTTTAAAAGGAAACTTAATTAAGTAGAAACCAGATTTTACTTTTTTATAGATTTATTTAGAAAATTTAATGAGGTTAATTTGCAGTTACAAGGTGACAGCATAAATTTTATTAAAACAAGGACATTCCTTTCACACATACATACAGCGTTTCTTGCCAGAATTAAGCTAAATGAGTATAATATTGGGTGTCGTGAATTTTTCCAGTTTCTTGATTTGTCACAGTCAATCTGTCAAAAAAATGGCGTTTTAAACTACTTTCAACATTTAAATTCCCTCTTTTTTCAAATTTCGAATTTAAGTTTAAGAGTGCTTTGACAAGAGAAATACCACATTAGGCAATTAATTCATATGGTCTCATTGCAAAAACAACAAGTGTCATATTAGTCATATTACAAGAGGAACTGTTTGGGTTGGACACTAACGAAGATCTTAAAGTTATGTTTAGAAATGGATGTTAGCAATTTTGACTTTAAAAAGATATATTAGTTATTTATCCTGAATTATGGAACATCGTGAGAAAGTTTTTAATTGCTTTTCGCAGTGAGAAGGAATTTCAGAGTAGTTGTCGATCTCCAAAAGAAAAAGAAAATACTTTACACTCCTGACCGAGGAGATTTAGAGTTCAACCTGACAGGATTGATGCCAAATGTTGAAAATTTGTTATTGAAGCCCCAAATTCATCCCTCCCATTAAAGACGTTTGTTTGTTACTCAGTTATTTTATGCATTAATTTAATTTTAATTTAATTAATTAACATATGTTGTTGTTTTTTAAGTTTTAAATGTTATACTTCCCTACAGTTAGAGATTCAAATCTTTAGAAAGAAGTAGCTCTATACCAGCTGTGAAAAAGACATTTTAGTTAATAAATTTGCAAAAATTCAGTATAGGTAGGAAGGGGTCTATCCAAAACAAAGAAACCTGACAAGGGATGTATGAGACAATGGTAGCCACAGGTCTAAATTGTTCTTTGATACTTGAGCAATCCTGTTTTCCTTACAACTTGACTCTTCTCTCCAAAAGTTTGGGGACCTCTGTGTAATTTCACATTAAATCTAACTAATATCTAGACCAGGGGTCGGCAACCTTTTAGCTGTGGCGTGCCAAACCAATCTACCAACAGGATGCAGCGTGCCACACAGTAGGATATTTTTTAAACAATTCGATTTCCGTTATAATGTATGTAGAGTTACAGAATAGAGGTCAATAATATAGATATTTACAGTTTTATTACATATTAATTTTGCATCCTTTAAAGATATTTCTTAACATAAAAATAAGCACCACAAAATGTAACTCTATTTCTTCAAAAATAAATAAATAAATAAACAAAATTGTACATATGTATTTTTAAATATTTATCAAAATAAGAAATGGACAACGTAAAATATAAGTACTTCTCTTGATTACAGTTAAATAAAAAAGAAATAAAAATATTTTAATGCGAACCTAGTGCTTTCACAGCTGTACACACACACTTTCACATCGTAACTGTGTGTGACTTTCAATTTGACAAGATTCTTAGCACATTCATTTGCTTATCAATTTTTTTGCGGACTCGAAATATTTTTCATATGAGGAAAGATTTTTTTACTTTCATATGTAGAACCAAAAGAGGGAAGCAGAGTACATGCCATTAATTTTCTCTCTTCAAACATTAAAATCTCTCCAGCAATGACATTCAATTATTTACAAAATAGCTGTAAATTTATCCTTAGTTATCTTTCAGATTTTTTCATAATTCCGTAAATTTCCATAATTTTGAAGATGCTTGTCAAATAAGGTCCATTACAAATTTATCAACTACCATCCACTCAAAAATTGACAAATTTGTAGATTAGTGCAGTGTGCCACTGAGAATTGCACCGCGTACCATAGGTTGCCAACCCCTGATCTAGACCTATAACAGCAACCATTTGAAATGTAAAGCACACAGTTTTAAAATGGAAGAATAAGTTTCTCAAACACAATCAAAAAATTTCATAAAAATATTTAAAATATATAAGCTTTAATTAAAGTTATTCATTATCTGTTTTTCAGAGATGTTTATATTGCATTGCAAAGTACCGAAAGTCTACAAGCGCATCAGTATGGTGTGCCAGTTCAGATTTTGAGCAGTTTTTTCATTTGACCATGGATCAAATTGCAAGGTCAGTCATTGTGTTCCTTCGTAATGCAAGGTTAAAAATCAATCAATCCATTGCTTATTAGACATTTTCCTCTTAGAGTTGTTACAGAAGATGCAGGGAAAAAGTGATAAAATAATTATTGAACTGTCTAACCATTTTTGTGAATTGAGAATTTCTTCCTTAATGTTGATTTTTTAAAATTTAGTTTTTTAAACTTTTTAACAGCAAAATAGGAACTCCTAAGATTTATCATGCATTTTCAAATTTATTTTTATCTGATTAAAAAAACAAGAGAAAAATGCTGTGCTTTTCAAAAATTATCTTTTTTAATCGTTTTGCCCCACATAAGTTTGTTGAAAATATTTATGAAAGTTATTGAAATATAAATTAAAGATTGTTCATTTCGTCATAAAACATTTATGATTTTCTGATTGATTGTGAAAACGCGCTTTCCTCTGCAACCATCAGTTTTATTAGCTTTTTGCACAATTTCTTTTTTTTTTTTTTTCATTTTTTTAAAATTAGTTGAAAAAAATATTTTTATACCTTTTTATACTTTTTATTCTGATGCACAATGGTTGTTCTTCTTTTTTTGCTTCCATACATAGGAGAGTCCTTTTTTTTAATGTACCTTACACGGTCCTTTTATGTAAATACATTTCAAAGGTTTCGCAATTTTTTTTACGGATAAAGGCAATATATATATTGAAGAAGCATAAATTCAGCTTTTTAAACTTAGCACGGTGTGTGTGTTTGTGTGTGTGTTTATACTTATTTGTTATTCAATATTAAATTCCTAAAAAACTGATGAAAAATTCTCAAATGCTTTTGTTGTGTTAAAAAAAGCCATTTTTTTAAAGGAAAAAAAGAAGTTTAAAAACCTCAAGTTCTGTACAGTTTGTTCTGATGAAGCTTTTCTTCAAAATATTTAGCTCCCTATGCATATTTTATTTCAAGATTGCATTCTAACTTCCCGTATAAAATGGTTACAATCTACCATTCTTTAGGATCTTAGGTGAAATGATGTAGAAAAATCTTTTACCCGTTTTCAGCGGAGCGTACTAGTTCGTTCATTGGTATCGCTAAGAAGAATTCTCGCGAGGTATGTTTTATTGAAGAAAAAATATAATTTGAATGCGTAAGTGGGAACAAAAGATGGCTGTATTTTTCTTAATTTATTGTAACGATATTACTTCGAGAGTGTACTACTACTCAATTGTTTCTGAACAACCTATATATTCACAAAATTGTATTTCTTACAAATCAACTGTTACAGGTAAAATACGTTAAGTGGCATTATTGGACAGCATTATAGGGCATCTTTATAGAACACAATGCACATAAAATGCTTATTTATTCAAAATTTCAAATGGTCATGCTTGATAAAATAAAATTTTGATGTGAAAGCAAAATCAAAAGGTTGATTTTTGCAGTTTATGCTGTAAACTTTCATTTCTTGCTGTAAATGTTTACTACAGAATGTTTATAAAACATCATTCAATGTGTAATCAACTAGCTGAATATCTTAAGGAAGGTCAAAAAATTACTCACTACAACAGTAGACATGTTGAACAGTCTAACACCATTGTTGAAAAAAGCAGCCGTAGGTATTCTAAGAATTTTCTTGCTAGTTACCATGGAAACAAATTATGCCTCAAAAAATTAGCACCCTAACTTCTAAAAGCAATACAAATCTTACAAATGAACATCTAGCCGTTGACTTCCCAAACGTAACCAATTTCCTACGATTAAATCATGTTTGTCTTGTATATATAATATCCTTCTATGCACTTTCCACTTTAATCCAGCCAACGTCTGGCAAGATTACTTGTATATTCCCGACAAATTAGTAAA
Organism: Trichonephila clavata; assembly: GCA_019973975.1. Lineage (NCBI taxonomy): Eukaryota > Metazoa > Arthropoda > Arachnida > Araneae > Nephilidae > Trichonephila > Trichonephila clavata. The sequence continues at coordinate 40,877 of BMAO01031642.1, forward strand.
AATCAACATCAGTGCTCAAGAGTGGTATTTCTTAACGAATCTATTTTCATCATTAAAAATGGTTTTGCATTCTTATGAAGTCAGAATAATAGAAATACTCTGCTACATCAGCAACTTATCCAAGTAATGGTGTAAGCAAATATAACGCTCAAAGACAGAATACCAATTGGACATAGATACAACAACAACATAATGGTATTGCTACGAAATTATCCTGGGTCATGTTTGTCCGTTCTGTATGACAAAACGAGTCCATACCTTATATTAACAAGGCAAGCCCACAGAGAATAGCTCTATAAGAGCCATTAAAAGAGGATGGTAATGCACGATAGGGCATTGCCCGTACATTTCTCGAACTCAGATCTCTTAGTTCAAGCCTAGAACACATTAAGGTGAAATGTTGCTCAAACAAATCATTCGTCATGAACATCGTACAGGAACTCAAAATAACTTTGAGAAACGAATAACACAAAATATTTTAAGCTTTCCTCAGCAGTTCGAGGGTAGCATGTTAAAATGGGCAAATGTTAAGAGATTTCACTCCAAACTGTTATATTTTCTTCTTCCCGAGAATGAACAAATGGAATTTTTCTGTAGAACTTTTTTTTCTTCATACTGCGAAATTTGTAGCATTTTTCGTAATAAAGAGAAAATGCCCATATCTCTTCTATACTCTTGCGCAAGATTTGTGTTTTCAATTATTGCCTATTATAAATATCTTGGTACATATTTTTGCATATATTTCTTTTTACCTTCATAATAATCAAATAACTTATTACTTGTTTTTAAAGTACTTAAAGAGTAAGATTTGCTCAAGATTTGAGATTATATCTAAATCATAAAGTGGTTTCAAAAATCTCACTTTGAAATATTGTTAAAATATCTTAAGACTATCGCATTAGAAAAACAATAAATACCTTTCAGCTCCTCTGTAAAAATTTTAATATTTGATTGTATTAAATTTTATATAGTCTCTGAAAAGGGAAAGTACACATATATAGCTAATATACACATATGGAAACATATATATACTAGCAAGTGTACCCGTTCTTGGCACAGATGATATAAAACATATAACAGAAGGATAAAAGAATTTTTAATGGCATCAAGGTTAAATAAATACTTAATTAACAAGATATTAAGTCAAATAAATAAACAAACCGAATAACGCAGTATTTCGCACTTTAATCTGCCAATAAATATATAGATAATATCTAAAAATAATCTTTAATATTATCTTAAATCTTAAATATCATCTTTTAAGCCAATGTTAGAAACGATTTCCGCAAAACCCATTCTTAAGGGATCTGAAATCAACAAAAGAAAAATGCTTGCCAAATTTCAAATCCACATGTCCCATAGTTCAAACTCGAGAATTTTTGCCCAAAACGCCCCTGCAAACCCCTTTGGTGCCAATTTTTGCAAAACCCATTCTTAACACAGATCTCATCTTTGTTCAACAAAAGAAACATGCTAGCCAAATAATAAGTCTGTAAATCTAATAGTTCCGGAGATTTAATGATAAATGAGTGAGTGAGTGAGTGAGTGAATGTGAGTCGCTTTTCTCTTATATATATATATATATATATATATATGAAAATTAACATCTCAAGATACTTAATGTTTAAGAAAAATCAATTTTCTGAATCTATCTCACGAAAAGGTATTCCAGCACCATATATAATCTATATCTTATATATATTTTCCAATATTTTATCCCTCTCCATTTTTAATTCTTTGTCTTCTATTATTCTTAATATTGATCCACTAAACATTATTTTCTTTAAAGAAACGTTTTATGTCGAGATGCTTGAAAGAGAATGTAACATGATATTCCTGCTCCACACCCAGTTTCTACAAAGTAAAGGCTCTGTATTAAATCATACAATACAGTCTCATATGTTCTCAATGAGAGAGCATCAGATTTATACAAAATTTGTATGAGGAACACGTAATCACATAACATTATTACTACTTTCATTTGGACTATGAGTTTCGACTTGCATCAGTTTTCGAAACAAATCAAGATTAGATGAGAGACATAGGTCACATGACTTCCATTATTGCTACAGGACAATTATTCTTGTGTGTTTATATAACTCAAACAATTATAAAAAATGAAGTGCACTCTATAACAAAAAAAAACGAAGTACCAAGAGCGAGTTGCCAGATAGAGATAAAAATTGGAGGGTACAAAAATTGTGAAAAGAATAGAAAATAATTAAAATTTCAGAAAAATTGAATGACTTATTTAAGAGTTACATAGTTACACAAAGTAAAAAGCTCAATAAGGTGTGTTGACCCATCTCTAGCCTAGATGCAAGCTGCCACACGACGTAGAATAGAGTGATAAAATCACCCTGATGATCTGCTGCGGTATTTCCTGCCAAATTTGCTCCAATTATTGGGTCAGGTCATCAACATTCCCTAGTAGATGCAGTCGTCTTCCCATCATATCCCATAAAGGCTCTATTGGAGAGAGATCTGGTGATCTCACTGGCAAAGGAAGTGCTTGGCAAGCTGGTAAGACAGTTCATAGCATCACAAGCCGTATGAGGTCAGGCATTATCTTGCTGAAAAATAAGGTCAGGGTACAGCAAAAGGAGCGGTAGCAAAACAGTTCTCAGAATGTCGTCGACATACCACTGTGCTGTAAGTGTGCCTCTAATGACGACCTAAAGGGTCGGGCTGTCAAAAGAAATGGCACCCCAGACCATATCTCCTGGTTGGGGTCTGTGTGGCGTGCAAAAGTAAAAGCAGGATTGGCACGCTGCCCTGGGCATCTCCAGACAAGTCTTGGATCATCGTAAGGACACAGTTGGAAGCAGGATTCGTCGGTAAACACTATACGTCCACAAGTCAGCATGATACTAACCTGATCGAGCCAAGCACTACTGTAATCTGGCTCGACAGTGTGCAGGCGTGAGTGGCAGGGGGCATGCGTCGGTGCGAGCGTAAATTTCGCTCTATCAGCCTTCTGTGAATGTTCATGGCGGACACTCGTGTGCGAGTCACATGTCTGATGATTGATAACGATGAATCAGGAGCGATAACTGCTGATCTGACAACCAGTCTGACCTCCCGATCTGTTGAGGCCCTGTAAGGAATGAGATGTTCTCTCAGTCCCACCTAGAGCTGTGGGAGGAAGAAAGAAAGAAAGAGAAAATCTATCTATTTATTGATCACACAATTTAGCAACACAATTGAAATAATTTCTACAAGAAGATATGTTCTCAATCTAAGCAATATGTGGATTAATAACGAGATGCACGATTTATGAGAAGACTTTAAATATCGACCCTCTTATTCCAGGATCCAATCTATCCTAATTATCTGAGCCCTAATTCAACTCTAGTGACCAATGGTCATTTGAATTGTTTCACCTATCCAATATTTGAAATACGCTATAAAATGGTACCTGATCAGTAGCAATCTATCCTATCTCCTCACTTTTTCACTCTTCCTAGCTTGAGACTCTATACTATAGTAGACCCAATTGACATAGAGAAATCACTTCAGAGGACTCGACCCAACATTTCCCAAGAGGAAAAGATCCGTTACAGCCCTAGATTGACCGCTACCATCAGGACGCTGAAAACAGCCACCCATTCTTGCCAGCATCTTCTACTGGCTGAATCGCTTCAACTCCTATGACGAGCGATTCTCCGATTGCCTCAACCTGCCTCTTTCAATCCAATGATACGACCGCTTTCAAATTCTGACAGTTGCTCGTAATGAGCTTGAATCCGGCGACAAGGCATTTTTTCAGTCGTTGAAAGGTATCCTAAATCGCAAAGCAACAAAATTTTTGACCATCAGATTGAGAATCGCTTCTTATAGACACCTGCTGAGTGCGCAGTTCCGATTTGCTGTAGGTCCCGCTATCCATTCATTGGACACCAAATTTTAATCATTAGCGTTCTCGTTACAAATGTCTTTGCAAACGAAATTTCATTACAATCAGCCAACTTCTTCTTAATGCGTCGTTTTTTTTTTAAATATATAAATATAAGAGAGAGAATCTGTATTTTTTTTTCGTAACAAAAAAGGTTTTCTGAAGATAATTTTAATATTAAAAGTTTAGAAAACTGAAGTTGATAGGTAGTTGTTTTTTATCCTTTTAACTTCAATGGATTAATCGGAATCTTGATAAAAAGATACATCGTTAGAAAAAAGCATTGACTGGAAAACATTTTTTTTTCAATAATAATCACAAAAAAAACCTTTTTTTTTTAATCTTTTGAAAAAACTGAGCCCTCTTAAATAGAACTCTTTATTATTGACCTTCTTTGGCGTGGTGTGGAAGTTAAGAGACAGAAGTACGAACTCTATATCGTTATTTGATCGTGATTTAAGATTTCGGAATGCGACATTAATAGCCTATTTAAGCTTTCAAATCAATTTTCAACCTTAATTCAAATCATTTTTTTTTAATTCATTTTTATTTTTAAAAAAATATTATGTCAGTTGTAAAGGAATGTAAGAAGCAGTGTAAATGAGGTAATGCATAGTGTTCAGTAACTTAATTTTTTTAACTTTTGAATTTATATTACTTTTGCATTAAAATGAAATTTTACCACGATGAAATATGCCACTGCACACTTCACCTGAAAAAAAAAAACTAAACCTCAAAAGTTCTAACATATTTTTAATTTTCATTTGCAAGAAAAAATCTTAAATCTTCTTCGCTTAAATATTTATTTCATTCAGAAACATTTTCTTTAGCTTAAATTTAAAATAAATAATTTTCAATCATAAAACTCTAACGTGCAAATAGTGTAGTTGTTTAGGAAAAGTGCATTATATATAATAAATTCATATTAATATGCTCGCTTCATGGCATAACTTTTATCATCCCTAACTCATCCATTTTGTTCCACCTTCTTTTTAATATTATAAAAGAATTCAAGTAATCCATTCAAATTTTCTGACAAAAATGCATTGCTGTTTCTTATAACAAAGTAAAAGAAAACAAATGAAAATGAAGCGAAAGTCTTGGAGAAAAGTATAAAAGTAGTGAGTTGCATTATCTTCTTTTAACTGATTTTATTTAATGCTTCTATGCACCCTGCGGAAATTATCCCAAAGTGCTCCTGAATAGGAAATTGTTTTCCTTTCCTTTTTTTTCGATTTATGTTAATTTTTACGTTTTAATTTATTTTTATGAAACTACTTAAAGCTAAATTAGTTGTTCCCCCCGGATGGCGTCTCTTTTAGAATTTGGGACGTTTGAACGAAACGAATCGAATAACATCATTTTGGCTTAGAAAGTTTCGGGTAACTATTTCAAATTAATTGAAAGAAAGAAAAAGTGAAGGATTTTAACAGCTGCTGATAAAACTAAATATTTTCCTCTTAGATTTAATGTAAAAAGGATTTTTAGATGAAACACACACAAAATCTTCAATTAGTAAAAACTTTCCAGAATTTTTGGAATTGGAGGAAACTTTCAAATAGTAATACGGAAAAAGCTTTCATTTGTAAAAAGAGATTTTGAGAAAATAGTGTGTTTTCTATAATTGTCATTCTGTTTTATTAATTTAAATAATTAATTTAAATATAATTGTAATATGCGAAATGTAAACTGATTAAAAAAAAATGTAGAATCACTCGAAAAGTTTGGGTTATTCTTTTACATTTGTTTTTCCTATTTGAATGATTAAAATAAAATTGTAAATGTCTAATACGTATATTAGATTTCTTGATCAATAGCTTCGTTTTACATTGCTAAGTTTTTGGCTCATTTGATTTTAATTTTATCTCTCTAGAGATACCCGAAATTTATTGGTAAAAACCCTCATAGCTCTGACCTACAATTCAATGATAATCAATGCCGAGCAGACATAACACTTCCACATCTCTTCACATGAGGACTAAGATTCAATAAATAGAACCAAGCTCAGGAATTCTTTTATTCAATATAACGTGACTTGGTTGAAATCAGAAAGAGACTCTGTGACTTGACTTGAGCATCGCCAGGCATGAAAGTTTTAGTCCTTAATCAAATTGAAAAGGTAGTCAGTCATAAAAGTCCCAGCAAAGGTTCTGTGACAATATATATATACATATATATGTGTATATATAATGCATAAATGTATACAAAATAGTTATAAGCCTTAGATAACTAATCAAGATAGTAAAAAGTATTAGCCACAGAAGTACTATGTTTTATACATTATAATTTTTATATTTTTTAAATCATATAATCTTAGAGTCCCTAAGATAATGGTAGTATGTTTACAATTCTTAATTTATTATTTCTATTCTTTTCATACTTTTGCTAAGTGCTACTTTTCAGCCATTGCTTTGATTTGAATTTGTATTTGGGTTCAGAATCTGGCAATATAACTTGTTTATGGTACTCAGATTTAGAGCGGGCTCTTCGTTTCTGTATGCAATTTTGAAGTAAGTTACGTTATTCTCATAATGGATATAGATTTCCTATCCATTATTTTCAATAGGTTTTTCCTCAGTATTATTAACAGAAAGGGGGAAGGTTGGCTGGCCACAAAACATGTTCAACCCCACTTTTATATATATAAAAAATTTTATATATAAGCTGTGTCCTAAGTCAGCAATGTTGATAATACTGTAACGTCCATTCTTTTATATTTTTATATTTAACTCTATTATTTTAATTTTTCATATTTTCTTTTAAATTCTGTTGTCTGGTTACCTTGCAATTTCAATTCTTTTCAGTTTTAATCATGTTTGTTCATCTCTCTCTTGTAGAGAAATTTTGATTATATGTATATATATATATATATATATATAGTTAATAATTCTCTGCTAGAAACATAAATCCATGGAATACTAAAGATAAATGAAACCTAGAAAAAAAAACGGATATTGGAATTTAAAAAATAGAGTTGTTACAGTATTATAAACATCGCTGACTTAGTACAGCAATAATATATATAAAATAATTTATTATATAAAAGAGGGGTATGATAAAAAAAATTTTGACTATAAGTACATTTGCGCTACACAATTGCATGGTGTATAAAAGACCTGAAATCCATATATCATAATTCTACCATATACATTTTAATATCTCTTATAAGGATATTAAAAATCAGATTAAAAATTTGCAAAATAATTTTATTATAGTTTATGTAGATAAATTGCCAGGAAATTTTGCTTTAAAATATGACTATTACAGTTTAATGCTCAACAAATATTTTGATGATAAAGTAGCTTATATGGTTATCAATTTTTGATAGAGAAATAAAAAATCACACTTTAATTTTTAATAAACAGTTAAGAATACAAGTTAATAATAATTTTAAACTTCCACATGTTTTTCTGACTCCAAAAATTTCATAAAAATTCAGTCAAGTTTAGAACAGTTACTAATAGTTGCAACCTATATCAGCAAATCAAGTAAAATTCTACATAAAATATTACAATAAACATTCTTAAAACCACAGTCATGCTTAAAAATAGAAAAGAGCTTACTGAACAATTTACGCACACAAAAGAGTTTTTCAGTCTATACTCTATCTTTTGAAGATCTTTTTCAACTCTATTGATATTGATGATATGATCAAAATACTTTTAAAATTCCATAAAAATAATTATTTTAAAATTTTATTAATTATGATAGCTTTAGTTCTTTCTTTAGAATTGTACTAAAAGAGAATTACATGTAATATAATGGTAATTATTATTTGACAGATTAAATGCTTGCCACAAGGTGGCCCAGCTAGAAACTGTCTAGCTAATTTATATTTACCTTATTATCAAAATAGCTACATACATAATTCTGTATATTACATTTTTTGTTATATAGATGATATTTTCATATGGTGTAAGTAAGAAAATTTCAAAACCATCACTAACTTTTATCTTGTATATACCTTAACTTGATACATACAAATAGTAACAACTTTAAAGCAAATTTTCTAGATATAGAAATACAATTAAAAGATAAAGTAATAACTACTAATATTTATGTGACAAAGGAAATTAATTTAAATTTAGTATTATAAAGTACCTCATTGGGAAAGTATTGTACATGTATCAATATTCAGAAATATTATTATTAATTAAATACAACGTAACGAGTTTCTTTTTTCAAAAAATTAAGAAAAAATAAAAAATTATAAAAATCTTATTCATTTTGCTTAATTCAAAACTCTGCCCAATTAGTTTTATTAATAGTTATTTGTATAAGGAAATTCTAAATTGTAAGAATTAAATTCTTTTGAAAATTAATAGTTTATTATTTTAGATTTTATCATGAAAATTCATTTTTCTAAGTTAAATATACTTATAGTCACTTACATATTCAAATTACATTTAAAATTATTTATTTCCTTAGTTTATTTTAGTCTTGGTAATATTTTACAGACAAATACAAAAATATTCCTAAAATTTCTCAAGTAACTCTAGTATTTATCCTAATACACACACATATTATGTAATTATTTTAGTACTGATTTATACTTTTTGCTGAGTGCTACAATTCAGCCAACAATACTACGCTTTTGAATTTATATTTGGGTCCAGAATCTGGCAATAACTTCTTTATTGTCCACAGATTCAGCGCGGGCTCTGCATTTTTAAATGCAATTTTAGGCGTTACTTTTTTTTTCTTCTTGTAAAAGATTTAGAAATTCTATCCATTATTTTCAATAGGATTTCTTTTAGTATTATAAACAGAAAGGGGAAAGAGGTTGGTTACCTTCAAAACCTGTTAAACCCCACTTTTACAAAAATCATTTTATATATAATAGTTGTCCTAAGTCAGTAATGTTTATAATACTGCAGCATCCATATTTGTTAAATTCCAATATCTGTTTTTTAGGTTTCATTTATCTTTAGTATTCTATTGATTTATGTCTCTCTAGTAGAGACTTATTAACTACATATTGTAATAGAAGTTTTACACTTGCTCGCTTCTCTGCCGAAAGGATCTTGTGGCCGGAAAGATCGTTTGTAGATCAAGAGGTAATGCATTTTCAATAATGTTAATAGAAGTGACCTTGACGACAAAAATAGATGCACCTAGAAAAATCCAATAGAGACTATGATGATTATGGGTCGAGAAAACTTTGGAATGTTCCAGAAAATTCTACCAGCCTATAGAATTATGCAGGAAAACAACATTTGAATCAAATATTTGACAATGACTACGTTTTTTAAACCGTATGCGAAATTGTGATTACGGTTTTGAATTGCTGGGTTTAATATTTGTGCAATTTTTTTGGAGTCTGTGTTATTTTGCAGAAGTAAATTAAAAGCGTAACTTTGTTTAAATATCTATAATCATCTTTCTTGTCGTAGATATTAATACTTCTCAAATTACCTTCTCATTCTTTTTAATAAGTAATTTTTAGCGTTTTCGTCCTGACACTTGACATCTCTTCTCTGCAACTATCTTTCTCATTTCGGGAGAATTGTTTCATTTTATTATATATTATTGTGTGCATATATTGGTTGGGCTGCAAAAATGTTCTTTGTAGATGTTCTTTGTACTTTATTCAGCGAGTTTGACATTCTGATGTATATAATACAAGGGGTAGTCAAAACATACACACATTTCCCGAAATTTTGGTATTACTTTTTGTTTTCCTAATATAGGAACACATTTACTTAATTATCTTCAAAGCAGGGTCCTTAAGAGCTCTTAGACTTTCTTCAACGCTCCTACAATTGCTGTAAACTGCTGTGAAAGTCCTGCTGTGGTATCTTCTCAATTTCGGCCATTGCGTTAGTTTTCATGCTTTCTATGTGTCAAAATGGTTATTTTAGATCCATTCTGATTTTGAGGAAGAACTAGAAATCTTATGGGGCTAAACTTGATGAATGGGAAGGCTCGTGGAAAATTGAATGTTCTTTCCTGTAAGCTATGTTGGCACAAGAATCTGTGACGGATCTATACGCGTCTCTACTAATTCCTTGGGGATTCTTCTGGGGAAAAAATTTATCAACCAACTTTCATCGAGTAAGGAAGCGTGATTATGTAAATGAAGTATATTATATAAATTTTGTATTCGCGAGTTTGAAGAGTTGGCAAGTTAGTTGGCAAGGATCTGGAGAGTTAGTAGGCAAGGATTTGGAGAGTTAGTTGGTTATTTGAAAAATGAAGGATCGTAGAATTATTAAGTGCATTTGGAGTTTATCAATAAAAGTTTACTAAGAGTGGATCAATCGACGAGGATTAAATCCAGATAAAGATCGCCTTCAAAGTTCAAGTGGAAGACTCAACTTCAAAAAAGTACAGGTATCGTGATCCTTATATAAATAGAAGTTAGCTTATTAGTGTGCGACGTTGTAGCTTATATTGAGCGTGTTTAAGCTATCGTGGAATCAGTTGAGGGTCCGTATTATTATCCCCAGGCTATTGAGTCTCACCTCCGTGCTCTACTATCTGATAGATCTTAATTAGATTAGTTATTTTAATTAGATTGTTATTGTGTCTGCTTGATATTTTGATAGCAATAAAATAATTAGTTGAATCATGTCTGTTGATTATTCAGTTTCTCCCACACACCTAGCTGGGTCAGGGGGTAGTCAAGGGGTTTCAGAGGGAAGCAGAAACCGACCGGCATCACAAAACTATATGGAAAAAGGAGTATTTTCGTGATGCAGTGATCATCCTCTTTGCCATTTGAAAGGACGTTTTTCTTGGATTCTTTTCCTCGGTCTTTTCAAAACTGGCGCTTACACAAGAAGCCATTAACGTTAACAGTTTGTCCACTTGCTACAAATTCATGGCGCGCTAAAATTTCTTTGTCAAAAAACGTAATGAGCATCACTTGTGTTGGGGATTTGACATGACTAGATTTCTTTGGTCAAGGAAAGGATGTTTTGTTCCCTTCTGATGACTGTATTTTTGTCTCCAAGTTGTAAGCGTACACCCAGGTCTCGCCATTGATAGCGACCGTCTTAAGAAATGTACGGTCCTTGATGCTTCTTTCAAAATACGAGGCACAGTCAACTGTCGAGTTTCTATTTAATACGCGTTCAGCAGGCAGTTACAAACTTCGTATAGACATGTTTCAACTTCAAATCATCTGATAGGATTACGTGAATAGATTAATGAGAGATCACAACCTCTTGTGCCAAATCTTCAATAGTCATTCTTCGATTTGATCTGATTAATTATTTCATTTGTTAGAGCATTCCTTCGTTTCTGGAGGCTGAAGGTATCTCATTGTACCTTTCATCTTCGAGTGATTCATGTCCACCCCTGAAATCTTGAAAACCACTCGTAAACGAATGTTTTTCTTTTAGAAATCGTCACAGTAAGCTTATTATAAGACAAACAAAGTCTCTGAAACAGCAGAGTTTTTGAGTAAATTTGAATTCGTCATATTACGCAACTTTCCCTTATTATTTGAGCTGTAAATATCTGTAATAACACATTTATCGCACATACTATGCTATAATTAAGAAATACCTGTCCTTTACACATGCACAGAATTGAAATTTTACTTTCTTCTAGGGCAGTTATGTAAAAATATTTCTTAATCTACTTCTATTTTTCTTTAGCTAAATTCCCTTACGCATTAAACTACAACTTTGTATTGTCAATCACAAGAACATTTTTTTCATAAACCCAACATTTTAACTATTAAAAAAATACACATGGCATTTTGTTGATTCTAATGTGAAGTTTAAGTTTACTTCTTTTTGATGCCAAAATCCTTTTAAAGATAGTGAAGTCATTTCAATCAAGCATTCTAGAGTAAAACAAAATTACAATCAAATTGTTGATCTAGCCCTGCTGATCTCCGGGGATGTTTTACAACAACACAAAATTATAATTACAGGAAACAACTTGCTACAATATTATAACGAACCTAATCAGTGCTTAAGCAAGACAGCAGCAAAGTAGATAAGGTTCTTAAAAATGCTTTGAATAAAAGGAAAAAATCTTTCGTGTTAGTATCTAAAAGCTTAGTGACTTCTACACATAAAAGAAATGTTTAATTAGTGTAAATGACTTCCAAATCAAACAACAATTATGTAAATAGCAAGCACTAAAACAAAATTCCCCGTAGAAAGAATTAATCCAGCGAACGAAGTATGACAGTATTCTTGGAAGAAGATGAACCATTTCCCTTATGTGTTTAATAAATCTCTTCCGGTAAATAAACTTGTAGAGAAGAGCTAGATTTTAACACACCGTTCAAAATTAATCAGATGCTAAATACTTCCATTATTTGCTGACTCGTTTTAAACACTCTTCGCGAAATCTGGATTCATTTAAACAAACTCCATATTTGTAACGGGGGATGATGTTCGTAAATACTTCATTACCACGATCCTAATTAACAAGGGAAATCAAGCTGGATGCTTTTAGCTCTGGGAGCCCCACGCTCTATGTCAACACAGTTTGAAGGCACTTAACCTAAATAAGGAAATTTTTAGAAACTCCCTAATTACCCAAGACCAAGTGAAAACGAATAAAATCAATTTCCAGCAACTTGGAAAGAAGATTATCCCTAATTACGATATTGTTTGCTTTGCTGTTGAATCCCTGAAGGGGATTGACAGCATCTCCCTTTGTTGATTAACCTCCAAATGTAACGAACTTTGACTACACATCTGTGGAACGGTTCAACATTTGTTTTAGATGCGAACGCATATTGGTAGAAGCATTACTTTCATAGCTTCAGGGAGATAGAGAAAAGAAATTACAGCGATTTTTATAGCGGACTCTTTTACGTGTAACGCTTATTTGGCGTATACAACTAGTTATCGATGGAAGAATTTATTAACGTATTTTAGAGCTCTATCAAATCAGTTGCGAGGGAAACATATCAAGGACTTTCAAACGTGTCTGTTTTAACAACTAATTTATTGAATATTCGACATCCATAACTGTATCAGTAAATGATAAATGGATTAGCTACACTGAAATATTCGAAGTTACCTGGCTTTTGCTAGAGCTACTCACACAATATTGAAGGCAAAAGAGCTTAAAATTCCTTATCAAAGTAGCTAAAAATTCCTTATTTATAGCCGATTCTTTAGAAAGAATTTTTTCTGTTAAAAATAGTATCATATTATATGTTACTTAAATTGAATTTTTTGTGGAAAGTTAGAGGAATTAAAAGATAAATTTACTTGTTCTCGTGTTTCTTAAATTTAATTAAAATTAAGAAATCTAAGATTTTTGAAATAGGAAATTATCGGGAGTTATATTATATTTATTGTATTTAAAATTTTATTCTACAGAAAAGGGCCGAAACAAATATTTTCAAAAAAAAATTTAGTGTTGATAGATTGTCCGCAAGGAATATTTCCCAGTATTTTATAGTATTTACTGGACCTTCGAAAAGACTAAAATAAAAATTCTATCCATGAAGAGACTGAAATTTTTTTGATATGAATTATAAAATTTTATTGAATTATATCACATTAAAATTTGCACCTTTTTTCCACAAAACATAATATATATTCATAAATAAATCACAAATAATTGCATAAATTCTTTCATTAATAATAAAACCATGCGGCTGGTATATGATCTTTTTTTAAAACTTAAATAAAAATGTATTATTTTTAGGTAAAATATCATTGTACCAACAAGAAAGATAGATACAATATGAAAGAGAGAATTTTAGAAAGAAAGAACTATTTTTTATAGAAGAAAACAAATTTTTTTGTTATTAATGCATCATTACAGAAATCTCTCGGAAAAATTATTCAAAAACAATAATAATAAAGGGAATAACTAATAGATTAATTACTTAAAGATGGGGAGTCAAAATTAAACTTGTATAAAGTAAAATATCATGCTTGAAATATTTTTCTTATCTAAAAAAATTAAAAACAATTATTTTAATGTATCAAGATTATTTCAGGAAAACTAAAAACATTTTAGTAATTATCACTTTAGCTCATCATACTTCGATGGAAGATATCCTGCCTGTAGTAAAATTTTTATTTTCCATATGTTTTAGTATTTGAGACAGATTTTATTTCCAAATTGACTAAGATATCCATAAATTCAAGATCAGAAATAGTAAAAGTGCTAAAAATGACTAAAAAATTCATCGGGAGACATTAAAATTAATTCTAGATTTAAATCTCCGAGAAACTAGTTGACATATCCTACTTTCATTTAATAAATCTTCACTAATTGTTCTTCATGGTTTTTACTACAAATGTAGGTTAAGCTTTAGATAAATGAAATTTTTCAAAAAAAGGTATATTCAACAATTCCTCAACATTATTTTATTTATGGACAAATTATTTTTGAATGATATTTCAATATTAAATTCATAAAGCGAATGTTTGTTGATAACGAGGAAAATTGTTAACTGTGAAATATATTCTAATTTGCACGAGACAACTGTATTAAATTCAATTCCACCTTTAATATACACCCATGCCATAGAATATATGAGGTGTACATTCAAATCCATCAACGTCCTGCATTACTGAGTCACCATTTATCACTTGCCTCTATGAGCAAGATTTATCGTCACGAGGAATGGTCTTGCAACGATCGCTTTTGCCATGGAAGTATGAATGAACTATAGGCGTTACAAGAATTTAATACTCGATTTTGATAACTTTATAAAATTAATATAAAACGTAAAATAACAGAAAGGCTTACTTTGAGTGACTAAAAAACATACAAATAAAAAACTAATTTTTAAATATATCTATTTGCATTTATTATTTAAAAAAACACTCCTAATTAACATTATTGAGACTACATTAAATTAACATTTATAATACTAAATAAATAAATTCACATAAAAGAAAAACGAATTTAAATAATATACCAATAATATATTACTTTTTTAAAAAATGCTTCGCGCATTTAAAAAGAAAACACTGAAATTATTATTTCAAATTAATAACATTTTTTCAGATACCCCAATAAAGTAAAATTATAAATGTACATAAAGTTGCTCATACCATTTCATATTCTATTTAACCCCTCGTTTCATAATAATTTAGTTTTAAATAATTCAAGGGATATATGAACCTCTTGTTCTTACTTTAAAAAAATACCAAAAGTTATGGAATACCTCTTAAAATTGGGTGGGACTTCCTTTCGCCCGCAAATGATAGCATTTCTGTGCGGTATTGTCTTATGAAATATTGGGAAGTCCCCTAAAGAAAGTCCCCAGTCCTACTACTTCTACAGTCATCCGAATTTTGCTTACAAATTGAGATTGCGATCACAGGTCCCATATATTGATCAATGAGATTCATGTTTGGTGAACAAGAAGGATAAAGCCTTCTTTGAAATCGTTCAGAATGTTTCTCAATCCAACAATCCTAGTGATATAGGTCGGTAATATGGGACATAATCCTTCTGAAAAATTCCACCACTGTTTCGATCCATTAATTCTATAAATGATCTCCAAGTAGCTGATTGTAACCATTTCAAGTCAATGGTTGACCAGAAAACCCAGCTTATAGCATGTTAAAACAGCCCTTATGACAGAGCATTGTTAAAAACATGATTTCTACTTGAGTCCCCACTCGCTCCTAACTTATATCAATAGTTCTGAGTCGTTGTACATAGATTAAATCTCAAGGTGGGATCAATTATCTCCATACATTTGTCTTTAGAACATGATGAGTGTCTTCTTTTTTCTGCCTCTTGGATGGCTTCCTTGTACCCTGAAATGTGTAAGCATACCATAGTTTAGGAATGCCTCTTTTATACATCATTTAACACTAGCTAATATTGGAAACAAATTTTAAAAACAAACACTTGGGTCAATTTTTTAAAATATAAAAAAAATATTGAAACCTTTTCGAAATTATGAAGTAAAACTTTTTAATCAACACAGTTTTTAAAATATTTCATTTCCAGCATAAAATTTCTTGTAGTGTTTTAAATTCAGTTGTTTTATGGAATTTTTTGGAATAATATTTAAAGAGAATTTTTTTGAGGAGGGGGGACGGTTCGTGTTTTTAGGTATTATTATTTAAACTAATATGTTCATTTGGCATAAAAGTAACAATGAATAAATATTCTAAACTTGATTTAAATGTAATCAAATAATTATATTACATCAAGAAATGGGTTGACAAATTTTAATGATTTAATTTGCTGAATATTGTTAGATAATTTAACAGAATTTCTGAATAAAAATATATAGCAAAAGAAATAAAAACTATTCAAAAACCGTAGCTTTCTTTTCTGGAAATGAAATACTGGTAACAATATTTGAAAGATCTTAAATATAGATTAAATTGTATGGGTGAGGGGGACTCTGTTTATCCTAATGCATATAATTTGTAAAAAATAAAGTTTGTTAAGCATAAATTTCTCAGTGAATGTTTTTTAAAGTAAAGATAATCTATCTCATTTTAAAATATTCTCGGAATGTGCGGTTTCAAAAAATTTTGGCAACAGAGGTTATTTTCATTTCCTGTTGAAATTACTTTTTTATTCATGTGCATATTAACAATTTCTATTGTGGCGCCATCTCTCGCTTTATCGCTGAACAAATTACATATTCAGAATAAACCCGGCACCTAGTTGAATTGCTAATAACAGAATAGTTTAAACTTGCCTGAATATCTTGTAAAATTAAAAGGGCGCTATGCTTTCTACTTCATTAGTTGCAACAACTTCTTTAATTAAATTTTATTAGAAAAGCAATAATCTATAGAATTTCGTAACCGAGCACAGTAATAAATAGTAACGAAAATCTAAGTTTTATCTTATTCAGCACGAGGCTTTAAATATATATATATTTTTTAATTTAGAACTAACTTCCTTTATAAAATAAAAGATTTTTACTATCTATATTTACTGAAATCTAAGCTAAATATATTTTAGTAATCAGTAAATTTGGTTAAGTACAGATAGAAAAAAAAGACAAAGTTATCCTTTTTATAAAAAAAAAAGTATGGATAATTTTTTTTTAAAAAATATCTTTTTGAAAAAAAATTCTTTTAAATATTTGTGAATCAGTTCTGGGCACTTAATGAAAATTTAAAAAATATGAAGCAGCATAAATGTTGCTTTAAAAGCATTATGTAATTTTTCTGTTATGAAATTGTATTGCATTTTTTTGGAATTAATTCATAATTCAATACATAACTTTTCAATAAGGAAGGTCAAATTTTTAAAGTTAATTAAATTAAATACAAAAATTCCTACCTTAAAAAATTCATAAATTATGTCTTTGAATATTTTTATACATAGGCAAAATAAACTATTGCTTTCAAGCAAAATAGCAAGAAATTTTCTATTCGAAGTTAAGTACACTATATATATATATATATATATATATATATATATTGTTTTAAATGTAGCTACACTCATTTTTCCTTAATTCTCCTGCGTTACTATTGGGAAAACTATCTTTTTCTAAAATGCATGCCAAGTGCATATATACATGCATATATTTATTCCTTTCAAAAGTATCTTAAGAAAATAGCTTTTTTAATTGTAGACTTAACCAATGAACCAGCTCGATAGTGAGAAATATGAATATGCTCAAAAATTTCCAACTTAAAAAAATTAGCACTAATCACCGACAAAAATAGAAAATTCTTCGAGAAATAAAAAGTAATATTATTTTGAATTAAATTCCATTAACTATATATAAATAGACATGAAGAACTGAAATCATTCCTTTTATAAATTTATCATGGTGCAATCTCTATAATACATACATACCAAGGAGTACATACTAATCTAGTTATTATCATTTTTTTTCGATATTGTATATAACTGTGAATTATATTAAATTGCGTTGTATCGTAGAATATATTATAAATATTCTTACCGAAATTTCGGACACTTTTCGCTTTTTTTACCCAACGGGTATTGTAACCAGAAAGATAATTTCTAAGTTAAGATAGAAAATTCTTTCAATAATGCTGAGTAAATAGGACTGATCTTGGCGATAAATTTGAGTGCTAAAGGGCACTAAATTGCCAAATTTGGAAACAAAAATAGATGCAGAAGAATGTCGGATGGTTATTTGACGAGATAACTTTAGGAAGCTCCTATAAGAGAAGGAGGGACGATGGAGGGACCTCCTATAAGGACGATGCAGAGAAGCAACATGGAATTCAAGCATTCACTGATTTGAAATGCTGTATTCCATATTTGTGTCATTTTTCAATTTATGCTATTGTGGATTTATGCGTGTAACTATTTCCTTTAAGAAGAAAATCTATTATAATCTGTTAAGAGTTCCAGAATAAATTTCGATTTAACCCAAAAGAGCTGGTCTGTTAATTACGCGTGGGAAACTCCTTTTCAGCGAAAGTCGCTTAACACGAAACTGAGGAGACTGAAATATTTTTCATGTTAGAGGATTTTTCAAAAAAAAGAAATATATATTCAGCAAAATTAAATTTATTATAGTACATTTTATTTACATAGATATGTATATATGCATGTATTTAATAAAAATGAAATTAAAACGTTCACAAGAACTAAATGGCAAACAAAGCATGTAGTGAGTTTTTGGAAAATAATCTATTGTTTTATTTGGATTATCTTTTTTAGCATTAAACTGTAAACAAATTGCTCGATGTCATCCGTTTCGTTATTCGTTTCCCCATTGGAATGTGCGTCTAAATAACTGCGCAAATTTTTCATGACGTTTCTCATTTCGGATGGCGCAAAAACATGTGAACTGCATTATTCATTTCATTTTCGTCATCAGAATCCGCATCAATGATATTTTCTGAGCTTTGAGCAACGTCTTTGTCTTCCGGAGTTGGGGCTGTAAACTCATTATCATCTGTACTGGAGCGAATTCTCTTCCGACGATACAGTTGGACAGTTCAATAACACAGGAACTTTCTCAAACTTCGGTTGGTGTTTTCCGCATTTTAATCATTCCCAGAAGGGAAATAAATCTTTTCGTGTCAAGTGATTTCCGTTTCGTGTTCAGAGAAAAAAATTGCATGAAAATACATAATGGTTTGTAGAGACAATTGTATTATTTCGTGTTAACCGATATTCCATCTAAGCGTTTTCGCGTTAAACGTATTTCACTGTTTATGAAATTTGACCTGATATAAATTTACAGTGAAGCCACACGATGGCTTCTGACAGAGACCTCGTAGCTTTAAACCACAGTCAAGTGACGAGGATGACACCTGATCTGCACCCCTCCTCTCCAAACTTCTACACTACACCATAGGGAGGACTTCGAGTTAATTCAGGTATAATGAGCTTCAGCCCCTTTATATACCAGACCTTCAGTAGCACTAGGTTTGGAAGCAGTGACTTGACAACACCGACGTTGACCACTCGACTATCGTTGCCTCCCTATATTTGGAAGACGATCCACCACATAACAATATATTTTCACAGTTTTTACAGCTCCAACTGAGTAATTTATACAGACCATTTATTTAACTAATAGATTTTTTAAGATATTGGTGAACATGTAAACATGCCTATGCATTAATAATCTTTTAAGTCAAAGAGAGAAGTTGAGTTTAGGCAGTATTATGTCTTTGCGGCATGTTCCTAAGCATAGATTTTATTTTTAAATTCATGATTCAAATCTTAGCATGATAAAAAAATAAATTTTAAAAGTAAAAGCTAAGAAATTATATTTTAATAAGATTAAAAGTTATTGTTGAAGGTATTTATAGAGTATCATCGGTTTCCTCGGGAGCAGTAAACAGTCAAAGTTGCTCGTTGTGATGAAAGCTGGAGAGAATAATCCCATAATGGAAACAACAGGAAAATTTGATGAGATTTTTTTTTAAATTTGGATAACGAAAGATAAGGGGTTAATTATAATCAGGAAAAAATTACATTGGGTTTACATTTATAGAGTGTTTGCTTTTAAGATACATTTTTGGTGCGTAATTGGTTACTGTGTAAAAGAAAATAAATAAGAACTTTGTAGCTTCGCTATAGCATGTTTTAATAATTTAAGTACCTCTAAAATAAAAAAGGAGCTTTCGTCTCCCGTGAATTTTTCTTTTTCTAACATTTTATTTTCTAAGAGCTATGTCAATTACCAAGACAAAATTTGGTAAAGAAATAAGTTGAGGAGAAAACGAAACAAGTAAGAAAATTATTCGGAGGTTGCTTCCGACTTAAGAAGAGAAAAATACTATTTAATTTTATACATAGGAAGACAAAAGATATTATTATTTTAAAATAATAAAATTGATTAAATAATAAATTAACTTAATTAAAAATTTAGATTCTTAAACAATATATATCAGATATTTTTTTACTAGTCTGTTCTTCATTAAATTCAAAGTGACTTGAAAAGAATGAACCAGGAAAGTTATTATTTTGATGAGACACAAAAAATATTCAGTATCTTGATCAAGTAAGTTTCTTTATGAAGAAAGGCAATTTTTTTAAATTTAATTCATTTTTCCCACAATTTTCCGATCTGATAAAAATCACAAAATAACCTCTTCATTCATTTAAAGCACAACACCTTACACAATTTTAAAAGAAATGAGAATATCGGAAATCATAAATCCTTAATGAAAATTTAAAACCAACTATTCCAATCACCTCAAGACTCCTTAAGCAAAATTTATTATTTTTTTTAAATAAAAAATTGCTTTTGAAGAGATTTAGGAATACTTTATAATATTTACGTTATTAATTAGCTATACAGTATGAATAATAAAAAATTTTAACATTTCATCTGAAGTCCAGCTATCTGAACAACTTTCTGGTTATCTAATCACTGTTGCTCTCGAAATTAGATTGAGATTTATTCCTACTAAAATTTCTCTGCTCTGAATAAGTTACAAAATTTTACTTTATAATAATAATTATACTCGTAAAAATTTTATTTGCCAAGAAGGAATGTTTAATTAATTATGAAAATACGTGTAAATACACCATTAAAATACACCTTAATAAACTGTAAACATTAAACTATGACACATATCATAAAAAAATTTAATACGTCCACTCAAAATAGTCTTTACTTATTTTTCAAATAGAACACAAAATCAATTTAATACAGAAATACTTAAATAAAACCGCTCTTAATTCTCAGGTGTATGCAATTTAAATAAAAGTGGGATAATTTTATAATAAAAATTAAAAACAAAATAAATCTCTCTCATCTTCTTTAAATAATTTAGAAATAAAAGCATATTCTCTCTCACCCTAGAGGAATCCTGCGTTCGCTGAGCTGGTTAAATAAAAATAAATGATTATCTACGGAGACCTGCATAAGTCATTTCACGAGCCACTGTACGGTAACGAAATACTGTACCAGAAAATAAAAAATTAATAAGCAATCATTTGGCTATTACTATTATTGGTGATATGGTAGGGCTGTTGTTATTGTTGTAATTGATGGTGGGGTACTGTTGTTAGCATAATTACTTTTATTGGTGGAGGGAGTGCTGTTGTTGTTATTATTGTTATTGGTCCTGTTTTTATTACTATTATTAGTAGTATTGATGGTAGTGGTGTTATGTATATATATATTATTATTATTATAATTATTATTATTAATGATAGTAGTGCTGTTATTACTATCATAGATGTTACCAGTATTATCATTATTATTATCAGATGAAAAACGCTTTTTTTTAATTCTGCACTGTTATGCACATATTCCTTTAAGACAGAACAAAAATATTCCATCTTCTCTTATATTAAATCAATTAAGCCAGGAGTACTCAACTTTTTTTCCTGCTGGGCCACATACACATGTTAGCCATTTCACGCGGGCCGCAACATGAGGTTAAACGGGGGGGGGGGAGAAATGCTTTTAGACCAAGACAACATTGGAAATTTAAAATATGGAAAATTGATCAAAATATTATAACGCCCATTTTGCTTTTTATAATTATTTTTATATATGGTTTTTTTTTTATTTTTGTCACTAACACTGAACAAAAAGAATTTAAGAAACACACCTTCACAATTTTTGCATCAGCAGCAGGTTTCATATGATTACAACAAACTACTTTGAAAGTTTTTGTTACTACTGTGACATATTACCACTGACAAAACACTTTGTTGCTGTGGCAAAGAATATTCAATAAAGCCTATTGAGATCACCTCTTGAAAGAGACAAAGTGTCATTGAAGGATTTCTGTTTATTGGTATTTTTTTAAATACAGCACTTACTCAACAAGTACTGATCCATGTTTATTTTTCACTACAAAACAGTCAACCTCCAAATCGTTCGAATAATTTTCGCTTGCAAGGTATGAAAGATTGTTCAAAATTAGTTCCACCCATAAAATTGTCGCTACTTCCCTGTTGTCTATGTCCATTACAAATAGAAAAAGAATATCAATTCAGCCGTTCGACATCGACAGCAAAAAAGCAAAATTGATATATTTGATTTCTTGTCAATGAATTTCCCAACAATTTTTTAACACATTGTCTTAAATAAAAGAATTTCTCAGAGCAATATGTCATGACCGGGCCACTTAAAAAGGCTCGGTGGGCCGCAGGTTGAGTATCGCTGGATTAAGCTATCCGAATCTCGCAACCATTCCCGCAGCATCAGATTTTGCATTACGTAATTTATCCGCAAAAAAAGGAAACTTTTTATTTAAAAACTCAGATAAATTTCTATGTTTATATAAATGCAATTATTGAAGGCGTTGAAAAGACATAACAGTTTTAAGCTTTTATTTCTTCTTAAAAATTTGAATTGGTAATTAAAAAGCCAAAATTTCCTTGAATGATAGATCAAATTATTGTTGGACAGACTATTTTTTATGCATTTTCGTATTTATGCTTTTGAAAGTGAATAATTCCTAATTTTTTTCAAAAATCAGTACAATACAAAATTATTCTTCAAACTCATAGATATTTCTTAAAAAAAGATGGTCTAGAATATCAGCTCAACACTGCATTAAATATGTTTCCGATCAGATTAAACATCTATGCGAAAGATTATTCTGGCAAAATATCACTTCAATCTAAGTATTATCAAATCAGAATCTTTGCAAGACGGCATGGAGGGATATTCAAAGTTTCTATTCTAAAACTTTATTTTGTTCAAAAGCCGATTTTTGTCATCAAGTGTAAAAGATCTAGGCTCGATGCAAATTTAATCTTTGAAAATGCTGCGTCTTATACTTTGAACCATTTTGCTACCTTCTGAATTCGAAATTCAGCTATCGATCGCGAAGAAGAGTCTTTTGATCCCATTGCCTTGAGCTCAATAACACTGGATTCAGAAGTCATGATTTCAGGAAGAAAATAGTTTGTTTTTTTTCAACCATTTAGTTCTGACAAATTACGACGTTAACTGTCTTCAGTAACAAACACGCACCTTTTATGGCGTATGAAGATTATCGTTTGTTCTCCTCCAATGACTTTTGACGAACGAAGGGACAGATAGGTGCCTCGAAACTAAGTTTCATTCGATCATAGTTGTTTCTCTAGTCACCCACCCACTCTTCCTGTTTGCCCACCGATGTCTTTTCATTTGAAAAAAGAACTCCACAGAAGGGTAAGGGATGGAAAAGAGGCCATCTGGGAGAAGCATCCATCTATCAAAAAAAGTAGTAAAAGAAATCAGAAGGAAAAAGTTCAGAGAGATCAGAATAGCGTGAAAAATTACCGATCTAATATCCAATGGATTTTCTTTGTGTTTTATTTGGAGCATATTTTCTAAGACTAGGTCTAGGCTGAAGCATGTAATAAATTGATGACTTCGTAGAAGCTTGTAATAAATATTTTATTTTCAAGAATCTCGTATATGAATCAGTGTGTCTTATGAAGATTAAAAGAAATCCTTTTCTGCTTATTTCCCATTAGTTTGGCTTGCTCAAATATGATTAAGTGTCAGGTGCTGTGGTTCTTAGTTCTAAAACGAATCATTAAACTCACTTTCTGCGAATACCATTCATTGACGCAATGAAAATATATCAAATAATCCAATATATTCTCGCAGTGTTTATTTGTACAGGAATTGGTCCGTTGGACCTGGGGAAAATAAAATTAATAATTTTCATCTGTAAAAAAAGAGCAGGGATATTTGTAAGCTGGTTTAGATTAAGGAAAGAAGATAGATTTGATACTTTTTTCCTATTTTTACAAATTTAAAAATTTTAGACAATTTTTTCCTACTATTTATATATTAGCTCGAAACTAAACTTTATAAAACATTAGCTTTTGAATAAGGTTGCTAACTTTTTTAATTCTAAGCGATATAAGTTCACTACAAAAATGCGGGTAGTAAAAACTTGAAAATTTTATTTTTTCAGGAGGGAAAAGTGGAGCTAGCTTTGTAATTTATGATAAATGTAGAATTCCGAAAAGCATTTTAGCTAAGGACGCCTAATAAAAAAAATAATTCATTTTGTATGTAGAGCGATTAGTTTGTGACAACTACAAGTCTAGTTGAGTAAAAACTCGAAACATATTTATAAAAGGCTCAGGCTTAAAAGCATTTCAGAAGTATTTTTTAGAAACTACTTAAATCACGCTCGAAACACTTATAAATTTATATTACGAAACGTATTTAAGCAGAAATTCGAATCCAATTTAGAAGTGTCAGATTGTTACCTACTTTTCGATGTTTGTGGTTCTCTATAAATAAAATTTTTAAAAAAATTTTAATTATTAATGTATTCTAACACTTGAAAAGTTTTTAACAGATTTAAAAAATAAATGTTAAAAATTCATTGAACCGGGAAAAGGGCCAATTTTAGGAAATAAGAACAAAATGCCTACAATAAGTAAAATACATTTTATATAGAAACTTAATGGTAACCTAAAAAAAAAGAAAGGATGAAAAAAGAAGCATTCAAAAATTAGTTAAATCTTTATTATTCAAAATGTTAATCAATATTTAAGCTTCTTTTTTATCTCAAAAACCAGCCCCTAAAAAGGATTTCAGAAACTCATTTTCAAAATATTAACATACAACAACAATAAAAGAAAGGGTTTTTAAAAAAAAAAAACAGTTCTTAAGAAAAACTTATTTAAATAGCATATATTTAGAATTCTATCTTTAACTTCCTTAAGTTCATTTCTTATTCACAATCACAATTATTAGAATCACAAAAGCGTTCATCTTCTTGCCGGCAACATGTCTACTCAATCATCTCTAGGTGCGGTTGAGAAAGCAAAATAATGTGGTTTTAAAATTTTGTCACATCCCCACTATTCACCCGATCTCGCTCTAAGTGCAGATTTCTTATTCCAAGTACTCAAAAAAAGGGGGGAATTTGGTGATTTGAAAATACAAATGACGTCATTCAAGAGGTGCAGCAATGCTTTTCTGCGCAATCTACTGAGTTAAACAATGATGGCCTTTGAATTTTCAAAAAAAGGAGAAATGTATAATTCTGGTTGGTGGCTATACAGAGAATTTTAAGAATAAAAAGCAGAAAGTGTCTATCCTGATTATTTTTAGAAATAATTAAAATTTTACGATAAGCCTCTTCTACACGTATTTGCACCCTACGTAAAACATTTGCATCACCAATAACCCTTGTGTTACTTCTAAGTGCGAATATAACAAACAGTCAATCAAAAAGTTGCAAGTGTATCTAATATTAGTGTGAATTGATAATTCATTTTTCATTTGAGAAACTTTACTATAAATAATAAAAATTTCAATAAAAAATAATGAAAATCAGAATATTGTTAATGTTGCGTCTTTTTGATATTGTACAGTTGTACAAATGCTATAAATTGGAAAAATAAGCAAATTTCTCCCAAATTAATTCATCAAATAATTTACATTTGTTTAGCAATCAACTTTGAATAAACCACTTTTCGCTATAGTTAAAAGCCATTCCTTCTATATTTCTCCAACTAATGAGAAAAAGAAAAGACGGAATATCCCTACACCAATTTCTTTGATCCTGTCAGAAAACTGGATAAAGCAACCGGCGCGGAAAATCAAATTTTCCTTTCCAATTTATACTTTCCCTGGGAAGTTGCTCGGCCTAAGGCAGTTTTGCCTTCACATTTTCGAAAACAATGAGTTTTTACTCTCGCTTTTTATAAAACTTTATTTACTCGGCTGCTGATGTCTCAAAATTTAAAGGAATAGAATATTAATAATAAAAAGGGGGTCAGAATTCAATTTAGGAGTGTTTAATAACAGCTATAAAAAGTGAAGAAAAAGTTTCACGTGCTTTGGAAATATTCCAAAAACAAGACTTTAACACCTAAAAAGATTTGACTATTTTAATTAAATTAGAAGCAGAATGTTGGAGAAAAACGAGGCTTCCGCGTTTTTGTAAACTGACGTACTTGTTGGTGTACTATGTAGTCTCGAAACTTAGAAGCTTTAGAGAGATGCAACATCATATATGAAGTCAGTTGAATGGTTAATATCAAAACAGCGTTATTTTTTTTAAACAAATATCAAAAACTTATTGATTTCTTAAAACATCCCAGAGAGAATTTTTTAAAAGCTGTTAAAAAATTTATCAATGAACAATTAAAATAATGAGTAATAATAAATTAATAATGTCATTAATGCATTAAATTTTTTTTAGTTCTTTGATTTTGATAACAATTATCTGTCAAATATTATCTAGTGTTATTTTTATTTAGTTTTAATAATACATTATTGACTCATTTGAAACTACATTTGCTAAATTTTCGTTAATAAACATGTTTGTGTAACACTTTTTTTATACAAATATTTATAATTTTAAATATATACAAAATAAACATATTCCAAATACAAATATTGAAGTTCCAAAACATAAATCCAATGCAATACCAATTTTATTTTTCAAATTTAATACTGGTTCACATATTTATGCATTGAAGTTATTGTAAATCAATTAAAATGAAAAATATACAGAAAGTCACTTTAAGTATGTATATATAAGATTAAATAAGCACAAATTTTTGTTATAATGTAATAGCACGAAAAGCAATAAAAAAGCACAAACATTTATATAAACTAATCTTATCAAAAGTACAAATGATTTAATCATGATTATTGAAATACTTTGGTTGATTCATTTTAGCATCTCCTGATATGTTAGAGAAACAATCATTATAATGATAAAGTTATTTTGGATTTTTTTAAAATTATAATTCAGAAAACTCATAAAAATTTTAGAAAATAAAATTATAATCCAAGGAAGTTTAAAAGTTAGTCTTAAAAGAAATGGGGTACTTTTTATAGGAAATATTGCTATTCGAAAACCCTTTTAATATGCATCAAAGACTAATGAAAATAACAATATTTTCTTTTTTTTTCTTTTTAGGCTAATAAGGTATTTATTGAGGAAAGGAAATATAATCTGGTTCATCAAAGATTATTTTTATATGTTGTTTAAGCTAAATCATGAATCCTAATTAATATCATGAGCTGATTTTAAAAAAAAACAAATGGAATTAATTATTTTTTGCCAAAATCTTGAAATAATTAAAAAATTTCACAATAATATTGTAAAAGAAAATTACATTAAAAAACTTTTAAATCGTGTGATATTGGAATTGCAATCTGTGTATCCTCTAACATGAAATTTTGTATCTTCTATAAAAAAAAAGTACTAATTCAAGAAATGCATTAAGAAATTATTTTTAATGTTTTTCGCAGAAAAGTGGTGTAAAATTTAGTTAAATGTCCGGAATTTTCCTTTTTTATGTATTGCGTAAATTTTTAAGTGGTAAATGGGTAATTTAAAATCTTTGAAGTGTTTTTCCTTGTTTAAATGATAAAATCTTCAGATTAAAATAAAAACTGAAGTGAAAGAGAGAGATAAACGAGGTAAATTTACAACCCTTTAATTAACACATACTTTTTCAATTATAATTAATATTTTTCTATCTCTCTAGAAATATATTTTCGCACTTAGCTAATTTATTTCTCTCTATCTTGATATTTTTTACTTCAATAAATGGTGCATTTTGCGTTATTTTTTTTAAATACAAAATTACTCTTATTCTCGTCTTCTTTGAAAAACAGTCAGATATTCGCTTATTAATTATTTCATTTCATTTGTAAAACTATTAACATTCTTGAACTTAATTACTCAAAAAATTCCTTCGTGTTTGAATTATCATTCTTTCAATGAAGTATTTTAAATACATGTTTCGAAAATAATTTCTGAAATGATACATAAAAAAAATATTTAAAAATAAGTTTATACATTATAAACCTTAAGATCTTAATCCGGTTTCAAAACACTAACATTCACATGTCACAGTATCATTTATAAGTTTAAGACTATCTTTAAAGCTTTATAATACCTTAATGAGGGAAAGTATCATCTTTCGCAGCTGTCTCAGAAAATTTCAAAGTATCGTTACGAACCAATTAAAATAATGAGCTATTGTTTCTCTGTATCAACAGTTTTCAAAGAACTCAACAACATTATGTAAAATTTCAAAATAAAATTTAATGAGGAAGCGCATTACAGAAATTTAATGGCAGGAACTAAAATAAAACATTATTGTATGTTAGTTAATTGGGCCATCATGAAAATTTCTTGAGAATCATAAACAGAATGTATAAGTCTAAGGTCATTTTTGAGAATATTTCAACATTTATTCTCAGTTATATTGATTTGTTAATTCTTTGTATCTGAAAAGTTTGACAGTTCGTTACTATGGAACAAATATAAAGCTTGTTCTATGATACTTATTTTACATTATGGTAATATAAAACAAAGGATAAATTGAAGAAACTTTATTCAGAGGAATAAATAATCGCTGATTAACTGTGGGTAAGAAGTGAAAATCTGAATAAATCAACTATTGTGTCTAGAAATAAATCCGGAGCATGTTATTTTGAAACATATCGAAGTGAAATAAATACATATGAAACAATCCGATGATCTTTGTATCTCTTAATAGACATTCTTTAAAATACTATCCACTACTAGTTTATCAAAAACCTTTACTGATGCGAATTGGACTTCCCATTCTAAATCACTGCTGACTCAATTTCACACATACTCAACAACAAAGAATGGAGTTAAAATTATTGCTTACATATTCAAACTCTTCAGAATTTCTTGAAATTATCTCCAGGGTCACACAGGGGAAACTTAAAATCCTTACCACTCGAATAATATATTTTGCCAGTAATACGATGAGGTAGTCAATACTTCAATCTCTCGGTATTAACAACAAATCCACTGGTGCACACACAATAGCGAAATATTTAACATCCAGTATAACAAAGCAAAACTCCTCTTCCAAATATCAAGCAGAATTTCCATTGTTAACTCAAAGAGCTTTCACTAAAATCCGTAATTTTGAAAGTTAATCACTATTTGAATGGTCTGATGGAACATTTCTCCCATGAATAATGTAAATGTACCAGGATTATTTTGGAATTTTCTAACACATTGCGATGGACGAGAAATTACTACTCTTAGAAGAAAGATATTCCAATGCATATAATTACAAATGATTAGTTCACAAACTTTGAATTTAAGGTTAATTAGTTTTATCTGCATCTCAACATAACCACTTTAAATATCCAATAAATGTAGTTAAGTTAGTATTTTTCAAACAATAATAATATTTTTTACTGAATTTACTCGCTTTCTCAGCTGAAATTAGTCTCAAAGTTCACAAAGTTCAATTGATAAAAATAAAAACTGGAAATACTTTTCAAGCTCATTGAATAGAAAAGAAAGATAAGTAAGACAGTAGTAAAGATTTAAACCAGATTTTTATGAATGCCAAACTATTAACTTTTAATATGGTGATAGGTGTTCCTTAAAAATCATAGTTATATTACTTATTACTATCAACAACAATATACTGTTGGTATAACATATATATATATATATAAGTTTTGAATGTTATATAGGATTTTTTATATGAATTTGTCTTGTAATACAGAAATTCCTCTTTTCTGAACCACTTCTTGTAATCATTAATAAACGTTGCCATTCCAACAAATTAGAATCAAACATTATTTATGGTATGGAGGGACAAACAAATGCGACAACTTCAATTCTACAAAAAAAGAAAGTAAAAAAAAAAATGAATATTAAGAAACTCTAAATGCTTATTTACGTGACATGAGATTTTTCCATACTAATTAATTATTAAAGTTTCAAAAATTTTAATTTAAGTATATAGTGTATTATATTTCATTAAGGTTGTTATTCATTAAAAAATTCAACACAAAATATTCTGTTGATTTTTTTTTTCAATTTTCAAATTTTTGATGTGAAGAGCACATTTACAGCATACTTATACTAACAGAAATATCAAAATAATAAAAAAATCAATACTTTTTGATTAATTAAAGGACATAATAGTTAGTAATTTGGGTCTTCTCAAAAACGGTATTCGAAGTTTAATCTCATATCAGTGCTAACTACTTGTTCACAGTTGCAATTTCGAACTTTTCAATGTTACTATTTTATTGTAATTACCATTCCCATGTTACTCCAGTTAAATAATGCTTACCAGTTAAGTAACGCAGTTAATGTACGGATCCCATATTGCATTATTCTTATGGTCAAAAACTTCTCGGAGGTACTTTATGTAGCATAATTACTAAAAAATACTTAGTGATAATATAATCATAATAAGCATGAAGATTTAAAATATTTATTTCATTTTTAATTCATATTTACTACTTTTTTAAAAAATAAAAAATAATTTTCTTCCCACAAATGAAAAAAAGTTAACTTAAATACATTATTCATATAACTACTCATATTCTGTAAAAAGTATTTAGTTTCACAAAAATTCATCTGACTTGAAAAAAATAGTTACCTTACCTAATATAACTCTTAACTCGGTGATTTGATGCAAGACTGAGAAACTTTGAAAATCCAAGGTAAAGAGGAAAAATGATAAAAAAAAATGTGGAATAGTTCCGAAGATCCTTTTTAAATTGTAGTAACAACATTTAGTATACGATTAGCTCTTTATTCAATGAACGAGTGTAGGTCCAAAAGGTAGAACTCATCAAAGATTCAATTATTTTGTTCGGAAAAGCTCTTATCATGAGATAAAATTGCTTCCCCACTGGAGCCAAAAGACGAGACGAAAAGGAAGAGGGGGAAAGATCTAAAAAAGAAATTGCGATCACGATTGAAAAGCTCATGTGAGTAGAAAAGAGTTAAATCGAAGACGAATTGCAGGTAACTTCAACAATATCATGAGGCAGTCGTTGAAGACCAAGTTGTCTATTTTACGCTCTCTGAATTTTATTTGCTTGTTTAGTCTTCGGCAAACTTATAGAGTTGACAAGCAGTTTGATAGTGACTTTTAAATTAAATTGAAATTGAATTGTGATGTACAATAAAAAGGCCGAACAGAATCTATTTTGTCAGAAAAAGGGCTAAAAGGGGCTTCTTTTTAGTAAATTTAAAAAAATTTTAGTAGAGGATTTACTTTTTTATTCAAGTATTTCATTCAACGACATCGTATCTATTTATTTACGTGGTTTTGGTTTCGGCATAAAATGGGATTTTTCTATAAAAGTATCGAAGATAAATATGAATTTTAAAAAACTGAAAAGGCTTCTTTTTTTTATGTGCTTTGAGAAAAAAATGGTCAAAGAATTTGGTTTTATCTGTAGCATTAGTTCTATTTTCTAATAGTAAAAAAAATTAAATTCATGAAATAGATACTCTGGTGGATGCACTGTAGAATGCAGCGATTGTACTTCCGGTTCAAAACCCTTGCATTGCAATTTTAATAGAAATTTTGCATTTAATCAAGCAGTTCATTATTCAAACTAAGTGAAATTCAGACTAAATTTTTTAACTTATCTTAGGATATTTTTTTCATAAAATTGTCTACTTATTTTCTAAAAATATCAGGAGACAATTTAAATAAATTATTTCTAAAATTAACCAAACTTCATTAAAATTAGACAACTTGATTCAGAATCTCATTACTCAAAACAACAAATCAAAATTGCGCACCAAAATAAAGAAACAAAATAAATGGTTTTGAAATGAAAACAGTAAACGATTCTCCCAAAAAAATAAGAAAATTAATAGAGAACAACTTTAAATGTTAAATAGATTCTAAACTATATTTATATTTCATTTTCTGAAAAATTTCTAAACGTTTTAATGAGATTATTAGTATATCGTGTAAGATCCATAGCAGGATTTAAATTCTTTGCGATGTAAATGGAAAAGTTTTCAGCCTTGGCATACTTTAAAAATCAAAAATATGTAAGATTTCTCAATAAACATCTGCAGGAAAATTATTCATAAGTAAGGAAGATTAATAAAATTGCATTAAAATAGCTAAAATTCGTGAGAAAAATTCCAAAATGACCACATCACAATGACCAAAAATAGCTTTTAAAATCATAAGTATTCATAAATTTAGTTCAATAACTTTCTTCATAAATTTCTTATCTAATGACTGAGTTTTTCCCTTACTTGGGCTAAAATGTATTCATAAAACAACACACTAGATCAAGAAAAGGGTAATTAATGCAGAATAATCATATTTTTAATTTATATTTAACTACTAAGGATTTTAATTTATAAATTATATGGATAAATTTAATATTTTATAGACGAGGAATATATCGTTTCTTGTCGAAACCTTGATAATCTAAATATGATTGTTTCAACTATTGATGATAATGTTTAGAATTTCTCAAGTATTATTAGCGAACTGGAACTGTAAAATAAATGATAATTTCTTCTTAATGATCAAACGATTACGTTATGTTAATGAAATAAGTATTAATGAATCTTCGCTTTGATGAAACAGATGGTCGTGTCAATATCAACGCACACTTAAGTTTTAACTCGCATTTTTAAGTTCTGTTATGGATATCGATTTTGAAAGGGCTGTAATAAGTCCTTATTAAATATGCAATGAGATACTTTTTCACGTATACATTAATTATATTCCTATTTTTTAAGAATCTGGGCTTCCTAAATGCTAATGAGAGCAAGAAAATTCTAAGACACTCACTTCAAAGAATTAATTTTAGAAGATTTTAAAGTGAAGTAACGAATATTTTTATTAGAATTAAACTTCTTATAAATAGTAGGTATTAGAGGTATTCAACTACGGGATAGAACTATCGCAAAGTTTCTTTGTGAAAAATTTTAATACCGTTAAGTTAACCAATTTTGAATGCAAAATTATCAAAGGCTGACATAGTAAAATATTAAAGATGCTGTGTGAGTAAAAGAAATTGATAAACGAGGGAATCATTATTACGCGTTAAAGTAACTTTACATTTAATAGTATACAAAAACTCTGAAAAATAATGCTTCAAACAACCTTAAATATATATATAAAATAAATGTTCTTCATTATGTACTTGAAGTATTTATGAAGAGCCTGTAAAAATACTTATAATAAATTAAATTAATTGTAATCTGAACATATATAATTTATTTTCATTGTGATGTTTTTACAATTTTTTCACATACTTGTAACATTATTTATTGCTAACTTAAGTATAACTTAAAGTTTTTGATTAAAAACAAAGCCGTAAGAAATTTTGAATTAAATTTTCATAATTGCAGATGAGAGAAATTTCAGAATTGAAAAGCAAGGGCATCGGGTATTTTAATAAACAAATAACGTAATCTTTATTTATGTAATTACTTAAAAATCATTCGTGTGATTCCATTATTTATTAAAAAGTAAGTAAATCGAAAGATAAAAAATATGGTTTTTATTTTAACACTCAACTCTAAGATAACACTTGAGACAATAATATCCTCTTCTTGAATCAAATTTTAAATTAATATCTTAAAACTAAAATAATTGTTGAAACACACACACACACGCACACATATATGTATATATATATATATTCCCGAATTTGAAATTACACAGTTTAAGGAAAAGCTGTAGCCTTCTTTCTGCATGATTTATTTGCAGTAACATGTTTCACGATCATTGATTCTCATTATTCAGTTTGAAAATATTTGGAGCATATGTAACAGAAGTCATTGATGACTGACAAATTCCTAGATAAAGATGACTTACATACTCTGGGTTATATGTTCTTAACGTGGGCGATAATGCCCCCTTGTGGGTGGTTGAGGCTTTCAAGGGGGCGTTGAGATGGCATGGAGGGGCTTGGGCAGATTAACCAAAAAAGACTAAAAAACGCGCTGATTATGTACTAACAAAAGGAAACTTTAATACTGTTTACCTTATGTTCATTGTATGTATTTAAATCATTCCATCTCACTTGAACGAAAATTCACATATGTCGGTAGTAGGGAAGTGGATGAAAAACTTGTAAGATTACATTATATTCAGAAGTACTTTAAATTGAATGATATAGTGCATTTTAATTTCTGTAGTGCACGTGTTGTCATTGTGAGTAGTAGAAAACATGTTTCGCTGTTTTCCACGTCCACGGCATTTCATTACGTATATTATCCAATAAACATAATTAAATATGTTAACCAGGAATTAACATGATTCTTTAAAGGTTGAAACTGTCAATTTATATTTATTTTGAAAGCAATAGTTTATCATTAATTACTTCGTATCCTGAAACCCCTGCCTGCCTTTATAACAGGTAATCTAAAAATCTTTTATTCCACTCTTTTAAATGAAGAAGAAATTCAGTAGCGTTTCAATTCCAACAATATCCTACCTATGACTAAAATATATAATATTAAACATTTAAATATATTTGTGGCAATAGGTATTTAAGATTCGCTAGTAAAAAGACTGGGACTTTAGAAGAAAAAATGAAATTAAAAAAATATATTCTTTTAGTAATAGGATGTTTTTTAAAACTTAACTCTTGTTTTCACCATGTATTATGTACACTCTTATTTCTCTAGAGGGGGAGGGGGCGGTATAGAAATATTCACTAGAAAAGGAAGCAGTGTCGAAATATTCACTAGAAAAGGGGGCGATATCGAAATGTTTATTAGAAAAGGGGGCGCCAGTTC
Source organism: Trichonephila clavata (assembly GCA_019973975.1). Classification (NCBI taxonomy): domain Eukaryota; kingdom Metazoa; phylum Arthropoda; class Arachnida; order Araneae; family Nephilidae; genus Trichonephila; species Trichonephila clavata. Next base: position 75,602 of record BMAO01031642.1, read on the forward strand.
AAAAAAGGTTGGGAACCTATGCTCTAGATCATGATAACTAAATGAGAGAAGTAACTTTATCATTTAACTACTACTTTAATTTCTGGAAGCCTTAAACTTCGTTCAAATTTTGAAAATAATTTTGGAAACATTGATCCAAACGTAGAACGCATCCTAAATTTCCAACGAGTTCTGAAGATTTTTGTTTAGCTAGAGTTACCAAGAAAAAATAAAATGCTTGAAAAATTAAAAGATCAAAAAAGTCACAGATTTTTTATTGAAAAAAGTCTCAAAATGTTTCAGAAAGCAATTCATCTATTAAAAATTTACATTACGGGATGAAAGTGTTATTGAATTTAAGCATTCAAGCAACCTTGTAAATCTTCTGAGGATAGAGTTTTTGATTTATCTCGCAGAAAGCAAACGCGTTTATTAATAACAAGTAGTGAAGATCATTTAATATAAATTCTGGTGTTTTTAATTTAAAGTTTTATTCTGTTTCGACTAATCTGCATACTTTCCTAATTTTATTTGATTATTAATTCAAACATGCTTGAATATTAATGTTAAATATATACATGCGTGCTTTATTAAATGTATAAATGTTATGATGTTGAATGTATCAACGCAAATATACATATCTAATAGCTAAGCCTGTGGGAGTGTCCCCTGTATCTAACTTCCTTGGGGGCCCTCCTTTGAGTCCCTTTATGAGGGTTGCTTACACATTTTTTGAGACCCTGAAGCTCGCGGGTCCTGTATCATTGATACGGCGGTAGCTACGCCTATACTAAAAACTTATATAGCTGTGATTATGTCCCTTCTTTTACACGGTTATTTGAATTGAATTTTACACGATGTTTTGATAGATTGGAACATATGCTGTCTTTTACCATATAAAGAGTATCTTTTTTCCAGGGTTTCTTTATATTTTTTCAAGAAAAGTGTCTACTGTGTATATAAAAAAAATTAGGTGTATAATACTATAAAAAATAACAATTCTCTATTAAAATCTGTAGTATTTTCAGCAGAAATTTTAAACTTCTGTCAGAATTGCAATTCATGTATAAGATCAATGCTGCGTTTAATTTAGGCATATATTTCTATTTTTTACGTAAATCACATGCGTAAAAGAAGACGTAAAATCAAATTATATCAAAGAAATATTTTTTTTTCTGTTGTTCATTTTTATTCTAAAAATTTTAGATTCCGTTTGTGCCTTTTTCTAATTTTCCTTAAGTATACTAAGCGTCTATGCATATTATATGTGATTTCAGTCCATAATTCACAACTATTTAGTCTTAACATTACGACGGGATACAGTTAGCATAAGTTTCAAAAGAAAACATTACAATCAAAAATACAGAAATGGTTTTATTTATCGGTATCTAAAAAATTATGTTTCAGTAATAAATAAATTCTTTCTCAGCAGTCGGCAAATATATGTAATGATTTATGTTAAGGTACATTGGCTGATGTTAACCTCCATACAAAAATGGCTCCATCGGGGCCCCCAGTGGAGATGAGATGATTATCATCGTAAAGGAATTGAATGACATTCACATCTGTGCTGCATTGCTTTTCTTCATAATAAGCAGCCTAGAATAAATAGAACATTAAATATATCATATCTCACTAATAGTATATGCACATTTCAAATTATTCGAGAATCAGACTTTTCTAAGTAATATAGAAACTACATATGAGAATTTATATGATTGTTTATACTATTTGTCTTAATATGATGAAACAATTAAAATTACAATTTTTTTTAATTCAAAATTCAAATTTGTAGAGATATGGTATGAAAAACGTTTGAATTTAGTTTTAAATGAATAACTTACAATATTCATATTATTCAGAAAAGGATTATGTTAATGCTCTAAACACTCTGATATGAGCCTTAAATTATTTTGCAGACCGGAGTAGGTATTAGATTCAAATTCAAAAGAAACATTGAAATCAAATTTGAATAAAGTATTAAAAAATTAAATGATGTTATAACCTAGATACTCAATTAATACTTTAATTCAAAAGAGATTAGAATACTTTTGGCTTCTTGAAGAACTCTATTTAACATATTGGTTTTAAATAACTACCAATAGATAAATTTCCCAAATCAGATTCTTTTTATTTAAATAATATTCCTAGAATCAGATTATACTGAAATATCTTTCAAATAACTTTTCAATTACTTTCAGCATAAAAACACATTAAACTTATCAAAAAAAATTTTTAGCTGTTTGCATGGGGAAAAATTCATTTAAAATATACTTTCTAGCAAAGAAAATATTTTCCTTATCACCAAATGCTTAAATTCTTTTCTTCTCTCTCTCTCTCTCTCTCTCTCTCTGGAGTTTTAATTTAAAGAAAAAATATATTCTATATTCTAAGAAAAACGTTAAAGTTCTTTCATTTGCCTGATCAAGTTTCAATAGTTCAAAAAAAAAAAAATTTAAGTTTTATTATTATTTATTATTATTTTTAAAAAAAGACAACATTTTTTAACTTGGCTCAGCACTCTTTTTTTTTTAAAAAAAATTATATTTAAGGCTTAAAAATTATGTTTTAGCATGTCTTACAGTGTTTTTAATCAACAAAATAAATTCAGAGAAAATTTTGGATTTCATTTTGGATGCTGAAGAAAGTTTGGAAAGTTAAACTTCAAAATCCTTCTTCTCCTGTATTTATTAATATTTTAATATGAAATTTTTGTAGTATTCTCAAGGATATTTTAAGCAACTTTAGAGATTGATTTTACAATAACTCATTTCATTTTGGAAAACAATAATAAAACGTTGATACAAATATGTTAAAATTTAGCAAAAATTCAATTCCTCCCTACATTTTAATTCTTTGTAAAAACAAATTCATTTTATTATTAAACGGATTTCAATTTTGTTGCATGTGTTATGTATAACACACAGAAGAAAATAAAAGGGATTGATAAATATGTGTGATATTAGTAGCACTTTAAATTCGAAAAAGGACCATCAGAAAAAAAAACAGTTTTAGAGTTTAGAACTCTAAAAAAACTATTATATGCTTCAGTTACATTGAAATTCCAATTTAAAATATTAGCTATATGATTTTCTAAGAATTAAGTGTCTTTGTCATACATTTGGGGAAAATATTTTTAATAATTTGCCAAATATTTCGCAGCATTAATTGTACATGACAATTTTAAAAAATGAGAAAAAACATGTAAAGATTAAATACTAAAAAAACTGTTTTTAAAATTTTTTGCTTCATGTGAAATCCAAATATTACAATCATGTGAAGATATACGGTGAATAAAAATAAATAATGAAATTACTGATATTAATAATTGTTGTAATATTTTAATAATTAACTTCGAAAAGTTGAATTATGATTTAAATAAAATAAAAATTGGCTTTTGAACGCAGTTGCTTATAAAATAATGCCATACATCTACTGATATCTATAAAAAATAGACGTGGGAAAATCCCAAAATTTGCTTACTTACATTTTACAATTTACTTCTTCCAGTTTCTATAATTCTCATACATACAAAAATTATATATCAATCGAAAGACAATAATTCAAAAAAATTTTAATAAGCTAAAATCTTAAACCAATTTTTAGTTTATATATTATATATTTTCAAGTTCATTTAAATTATTTAAAGTAACTTCAAGACAGTAAGGACATTTCGTTTGGGATTCCATTTACTGTTTATCAAATGACTTACTTTGTCACTAGTACTCGGATAACGGAAGAGTCGAATACAACCATTTTTATCTCCAGCCGCTAAAAGAGTCTTCGAATTAGATACATGACAACATATATGGACGGCGTCGGGTATGTGTTTGTTATTCCACATGCCTAAGAAAAATAGATTCAAAACAGATATTTTTAACAGAAGAAATTATTTTTATTGAATTCTTAGGATGGAAAAATATTAAAATTTATCAAATAACATAAAATAGGGGACCTAAGAAAAGAAAATTACTATAGAATGAAATGATTTCCTCTGATTTGCTGAATTTTTCAAGATCAGTTAGAGCTTAAATAAGAATTTCTCATAGGATAATTCTTTATTACTCACATAGAATTCCTGCCCCCCCCCCACATAAGAGAGAGAGAGAAGGTTCCTGAAAATACGAGTATTTTCTTTTGGACTTTTTCTGCGACACTAGTCTATTTTATTACTATTATTAAATTACTTCATCAATAATATTCTATTTTGAGTTTTTTTAGCTCATACCTTGGACTTCCAAAATATATATTTGGCCTTAGCGGATCCCCTCAAAGCTTCTACGGACATGAACTGCGGTTGGGAAACGCTGGTTAAGCCCAACTCATCAATATATCAGTTTAATTTGAAATTCATGTTTTCATAAATTTCAAAAACTCTTTCATAACGAAGAAAATAATTCAGTTTCATAATTACATAACTCATTTCTAAGAAATACTGAATAGTTAAAAGATTCAGTAAATTTTGTTGAAATAAGTAACATATCTATATAAATATCTATATATTGTAAATATTTCATAAAAATTAAGAAACAAAATGAATACTTAAATAAATGAAGAGACAAAAATTACTTAATAAATTAAATGAAAATGCATCAATGGGAAGATTTATTGCTTGTTTTATTTTTCATAGAACATGATGACTGACAGTAATATTATGATGAACTATTTACTATATGTTTTTTAATATTAAACTATCCAGAAAGTGTATGAGTATTTCTGATCCTTAATGCAAACATAATATATAAAGAAAAGAATCTAAAAGCTCTTTGAGTAACAATATGTCTTTCTTCAACATCTTTAGTATGCTATATTATGATATGAATCAAATACCGTAAATGGCCATCATATAGTAGTGCTGGTAATGTGATTGATATATATTGTGAAAATCCATTTATTTTAATCAACCCATTTGGACTTTCTTGATTCGAAATATAGTGTAACATATGGTATTCTTGCAGGATACTACAAATCAAAAATAATTTGAAACTTCTCAATATTATTCCATTCTCTCTATACCTACGATGTCATATTATAAATATCCACAGTTTATTTAAAGTTACTAAATAAGAAAAATCTTTTTCGTGCACAGGTTAATTATCTGGGTTTCTTACGTAAAAATTATAAATATCAGTTTGTATGATTCTATAGCCATTCCAACCTAATTTGATCAAAAATAAATTTATTATCAAATATATAACATTACAAAATTTATCTAATTGACTTGAATTCAAACTCACGCAAGCAGTTGAGTAATTTTTATCTCTCAATTGATATAATAATATATTTTAAATATGATCAAGGATTCAAGAAATGTACAAAATATTCCAAATTTTATGACATTTATGCTGTTATTAAGCACATCCGCAAGTATGTCAAAGTCATTTTCAAATTAAAGCATCAGTACCAGTGACAGATGGCAATATAAAATTTCAAATAACAATCGATAGAAATGATAACGAAGGGATTTGTATAAAGTTAGAATCCTGAACTATATCCGATGATCATACGAACATCCCAATAAACATTTGGAACAAAGTTTTACTTTAGCCCGAAAAAATTTTCCAATAAAATTAAAATACGGCTTCATCTATATCATTGATAATATTTTTCAATTTGCAACATATTAATTCATATGCTATAACAATTTTTACAGTGGCGTTTCAAATGATTATACCAGAATATAAAAATTTTTGGAAGACTTAAGTAAAAAAAAAAAAAAAAAAAAAAAAAATGAGTGCACACACAGAAGAATAACCACGAATTTTCAAATCTAAAACTCTGGGTCAAATTTGTACGTTTCATCCACTTAAAACCGAATACTTTTATTTGAGAATGATTCTCTACGTTCTAAGCTAACCAACGTTATTAAAACATTTGAAAGTTGTCAAAATGATGTAATTTTTGAAATTTACTATGCAGTATGTGAAAAGAATAATATTTCAGAAAATTGCGATCAATAGGACTCTACGCTAAAAGGAGGTTGTGTTGTACAATCATCAATAAAATATTTTATTGAGAGCTTCCACTTTTTCAATTCCACTTATTATATACGATAAATATAAGATGTCTGTGAGTGAAGTGATGTTATTTATAAATTCATAATAAAAGAAGCTAAATATGAATATTAAATTTTCATCAGAAATGTGTAATATAGATCTACTGGTTCTGAGAAATCTACAAACTTCGGAAAAGGAAAGCTTTGAATCTAAGGTATTCGTACCAAGGCCTCAGATGCAGAGAAATATCAATCAGCTTGTTCTGATGTATAGCGGGTTCTCACGAGAGTATTCCTTTTAACTAAAATCTGAGGCCAACATAATGACGTTGTTTGACTTAAGAATCTTGCCTCGTGAAGGACCCGTAATATATGCAAATAGAGGTTACTCTTTGTGCAGATTTAAAGTACTAAGGATAGAGGGTGGGTAACATAAGTCCGTAACGAAGTACCAATAAATGTAAGAAAGGCTGTAAAATGAATTGTGAAGTTGTTAGTGATCTCAGGAGACAGACTTAGGAAAAAATCCTGAGTAAACCTATTAGAAGATAGCAAATATTCTTTCAGGATTGCTGCCTAGAGATTTCATTTAAAGGTAATATTTTCATTTTTTATGGTTTGATTAAGCTTCTCACTCTACTAATATAAGTATTCTTGATATTTTGATTTAAAAGAAATAAACATTTTTTAAAAATTCCATTATGTCTAAATTTAATTACAATCTTAGGATATCTGTGAGAACTCATGTGCCCCAGGTATTTCCTATGAAATAAATCATAGTATTACAGAATAATCCCAGAATATTACTTAAAATTAATCACCTTTTGTACCTGATCAAAAAGAGACGTACACCAGATTTAAATGTAAGGGAATCAAAAAAAAGTATGTAGTGTTTCTTGCGTGATTGCTTATGTTTTCAGAAGAGCTAAAAAAACTCTTATAAATTTCATTAAAATCTAAATATACTGCTCAAAAAAAATTAGGGGAACACACTGATTTAACGAAATTTAACGAAATTACGCAAATATTTCTTCTGATAACCAACATGAAACAAAACATTAATTGTCTTAAATGTAGCAGAAAAAGTAAACTTCATAAGCAAATAAACGTTGATGATATCAAAAACCTGAAAAAGGATTTAAGTACGGAAATAGTGATTTCGTAGAAGCTGTTGTATTTTTCGTTGTCTCAGTGGGTAAATTCAATCCTTCGATTGTTGTATTGAGGAAAGGTGACTGGAAAGTGTCAAGACAACGTGATTTACCGGAATGCATGGCTTGACTTTTTCTCGGAAGACAGGAATTCGGGAAAACACAAAAACTGTAGCGGACGTTGTTGGAGAGTCAAGAAGTGGCATTACAAGGCTGAAATCGATTCCATAAAACAGGGCCTCGACGTCGATTAGGTCAAGGTCGTCCCCGTGCTACCCCAGCAAATAATGACCGATATAACCTATTAATAACACGTCGAGACAGAACAGCCAATGGGACACAGATTCATAGACAGCTTCTTTTGGTATATGTTTTTCTGTGTGTTTTTTTAATGTGTAAGAATATGTCGTATAAACAAGGGCATCGATTTTAAGTGTACATTTTACATGACAGTTAAAATTAGATTCTTTTTAACGAAGTTTCTGAAGTTTTAAGGCAAAAATTAAAAATTCTTGAGCTAATGCTCAACAGCTTTTGTAAATTAGTTTTAAAAAAGCTGTGTGATTAAGTAACAATGATTTGATAAAAAGATTATTGTGCTGAGATTATTTTGCAACATATTATTAAACCCCTCGATTCTTTACGTTTTATTTATTCTTAGTGCTGAAGAATTGATGGAAAATAGACAAAAACATATTTATGGCATTTATAGATACTGTTCTATATAAAAATCATTAGATTCCTACGCAATGTTTGGTGTTTTTTATCTAATGAAATATTTACCAAAGCATTATCCTAATTTTCTTAAAAAAAGAACCTTCTCAGAACTCAAGAAAAATCCTAACTGTAACTTTCGATAACTGACATATTACAGATTCACTTAGTACTCAGTTTCTTTTTTATCAGAAAATAGCTAGAATATTTAGGTCATTTAGTACAGTTAACTGAATCACCTATTAGGTATATGCAGCACTGAATTTCAGAAATCGATTTCACTAATAGAAAAATTCATGGCATTCAGTCATATATAATTACACTCTATCGCGGCTAAAAATTTCCCTGTTTTAATTATTTTAACATTTGTTCAAATAGTTATGTATTTTGTAATCATATTCACGCACACATAATAGGATTTAATCAACGCGAAAGCTCGTTGCTCAGAGAAAGAAAATTTACAATACCATTGAAAGTTTAAAAATATTCAGTTAAAACTGTATTTGGTATCCTGAAACAACATCATTATTTTAAAATAGTTGCTTAAAAAGTGATTTATTTCATTTTCATAAGTACGGAGATTTTTTTTTCTTACTATTTCCAGAAAATTCATTAAACTGTAATATCTAATTTTATTTCTATACCTTTGCAAATCTAAAAACGAAAGATAGGAAAATCTCACCATTTATTTTATACCCCAAGGTGCAATTTGGCTTATACCACTCCAATTCCTTCAGCTGGGCTGCACTGACTATTTTTTCTTTACGCTTAAGATCCCCTAGAAAAGAGATAACATTTTCAGTTTGCAAACATAAAATATTAAAACTAAACCCTTCATTACTTCTGCCTTTCATTAATATAACTCATTACTTTGAAATAAATAGATAAAAATGCATTAGCCCTTTAATTATTTTGATCATAAATTATAAGGGGATTAAACTGCACTTTGGGATATTATAATTTAGGATACCAACTATGCAATCAGTTCTTTCAAAAAACAAAAACAAAATTGGTAGTTATAGAAACTGCCGATAGAAGTGAAAACTTAGAACTTTTAGTATTAAAATTTGAAATTTCATAATGTTTGAATTAAAATTATCAACATCCATCTGGTTTTCACATCTATTGACACTCCGAGCTAACTGCGACACAACTAAATGCATGTTTATATGGTTTTTTATTATTCAAATATGTAACGGGCTGCACAAGATCAGGACAAAATATAAATACAATTCAATTGAAATAACAATTAATATACAATCATTTTATTTATGGATAGTATTTGTATTTACTTAAATTTCAATGTACTTGATTTTTAACATTATTTTAATTGTTCGCGTCATCATTAAGTTCAACAATAATTCTATAGACTTTTTGTACTTTCAATTATTTCATTTTGTTCTAAAGAAGATACAATAGGCTTATGGTGACTCAAGTAAGAAAGGAAAATGTTGTATTCAAATTTATTTAAGTATCGCGTAAAAACCGCATCGATCGTCGTTTCATATTTTGTAGTAGTGCTTGTTCCATCATTGGACCTATTTAAATTAAGTGTTTCATTTAGAAATTCAATGAGTGGTAGATTTTTATCATCTGCAACGTTAATATTGGTACATTATCCTATTTTTCGCCCAATTTTTTTCGAATATTTCAGAACCTTCTTTCGTATAAATCCTCCAATTTTCGAATGAAAATTGTTGTACCTGTCTTATAGATTTTCCAGGCGAAATATAAACGGCAACCCTAAACATGTATTGCCCATTCTCGGAATCGCAACGAGCAATACACATTGAACTTTTCACTCAACTTCACTTATAAGATATACACAGCACTCTACGTCCGCTGTACAGCAACAGATACACTACTATAAGCATTTCGATGATGCCAACGCACCACATTTCACCCATCCCAAAAGTGTCTAAGGAGAACACTGCGCATGCGCCAGTGAGAGCATGTCGAATCCATAAGATTTTGCCCTACCAAAAAGTGCCCAACGCCGCTAAAGAAGTTTTCACTTCTAAAAATTAAATAAAAAAATGCTGCAATCATCTTTAAAGAAATTTTTCTTTTAAAAAAAATTTGTGAGTAAGCTGGTAACGGTAAACAGGGTGAACATTCATAAAAACGATAACAAACACTAAAATAAAGAAAATTAAAGCTTTTTGTAGAAAGGTTTGAAATGAATTCATGAGATTGTGATTATTTATTAATGTCACCCATTGAAACAACTTGAGGATTAATGGCGACTCATCTCGTGATTTTGAATCATGCTCAAGTGATAAGAAAAACATCTGTACCAGTTCCCTACTCTCCAAACTTCCACAAAGCGCCAACGTGAAGACTTTTAGCCTGCACTAACAAACATTAACCTCTCTGCAATGCAGGTATTTAGTGGTACAAAACGACTCAAATTCAAGACTCGATTCAAACAACGTAAAACACGAGTTCTCAACCATGACCACTCAGCTACCATTGCTAAAGGTTTGAAATGAATTGTGATATGAATACATATACACTGCTGGCCACACCGTAAATGCAACACCAAGAAAGACAAGAGATAGCACAACAAAATTTATTTTGCAGATAACATGTTGACCAAGAATCAAATGATTAAATTTATAGACTTCTGTGAAGGGTGGTTCCTGCGAGAATCAATAGCCAGAGTAGCCGCCATTGTTGGAGATCACCTCTGCCACACACCTCGGCATTGATTCAAAGAGACTTTGGATGTGTTCTTGGGATACAGCAAACCAAGCAGCTTCCACACGTTGCAAAAGTTGATATGGTGTGGCAGCTGGGGGTGTAATCTGGGTCAATCGTTGAGCAACCATGGACCACATGTTTTCTATCGGCGAAAGATCCGGCAAGCGAGCCGGCCAGGGAAGAAATTCAATCTGGTGATTGACGAAGAATCTTTGGACAATGCGTGCCACGTGTGGTCGCGCATTATCCTGTTGAAATATGACTGTGGCCAAGCCCTGAAGGTAAGGAAGGACAACTGGCTCCAACACCTCGGAGATGAAGCGCTGGCTGTTTAAAGTACTAGCAATGCGTACTAGAGGAGTGCGAGAGTGATATTCAATACAGGCCCATACCATAATACCCGGTGCAGGACCAGTGTGGTGGTGCATAACGCAGCTGTTCAGCATTCTCTTTCCACGGTGTCTCCAGACTCTAATTCGACCATCGTGGTGTTGCAGACAGATGCGTGACTCGTCAGTAAAGACAACTTCATTCCATTCTGCCGCCCACGTCCTTCTTTCATCGCACCATTGGCGGCGGAGACGTCTGTGGTTCTGCGTCAAGTTTAGATCAAGCAATGGACGTCTTGCGGACAGACCACTCTGCTGTAAACGGCGTCGAATGGTACGCGCAGACACTGAAGGATGCGTTAAAAACTCAATGTGCTGTGCTATGGTTCGTGATGTGATTGAGCGATCCATCACTGCCATGCGCACAATTTGCCTGTCCTCACGTAAAGCGTAAAGTGGTGCACTGAGGTGGATGCGATCGACCACGTCGGTCCGTCGTACCCTCCTGCATCCAACGGTCACATATCCGCATTACAGTTGTTTGGTTTCGTCCAACACGACTACTGATTTCCCTGAAAGCTAATCCACAATCTCGGTAGGCCACTATCCTTCCTCTGTCGAACTCGGATACTTAATCAAAAGCTGATCGCTGTTTTCTACGAGACATAACTGATCGTTTTTTGAAAAAACCACAAGAAAAACACAATTGCCGAACTTGAAATCGTCGAAATCTCCAAGCCTTAAATAATGCTTTGAGGTGGCGCCACAGGCGTGCATGATGTGTGTCTGCGCTGAAATTCTAATCATCTGCATATCTCACCTCTACTAATGCATGTTGTAAATTTCATGTTATTTGCGTGCTTCCTTCAGGGAGTTGCATTTTCGGTGGCCAGCAGTGTATTTCCCACAATAACACACAAAATACGAAAAAGAAACCTACAAACATTAATTTTAGTCATTTTGAAAAACACAACTTTAAGCAAATGCACGTTATAAAGGAGTAAAATTTGAGTAGAGCATTAAAAAATGAGCAATGCGCAATTTTTAAATGTTTACAAGACTTTAAACAAAAAATGAAATCGAAACTTTTTGACGGTGAAAAATAAACTCAGTGTAAAAAAAAATTGGGGTAAAAGATAGAAACTAACTGAACAAAAACTTTATGAGATAAGTTATATGTTAACATAGATAGCATTATCAATAAAGGTTTAATAGAGCCAATAATTTCAGTAGATCATTATAAATGCATGACAAAAGTTTTTTTTATAATTTAAACTATAAGAAACTATTTTCCAATATACAGGGTGTCCCAGTATTATCGTGACAAACCTTAAGGAGAGGTAGGGGGCATCACAAGGATTCAGGTTTTCATAGCAACCCATGGTCGAAAACGTCTTTGTTCGGCGCTAGGTGACGTTGTTCACAAGAGTATTGGAGGAAACAGAGCTGCAGCTGCCATCACTCGCAGAGAAGTATGGAACAGTTATACGAACACCTAACTGGCAGATATGTACCCGATTAACGGATTGGTAGAAGGAAATTCAGGAGAAGCAAAAAGATTGTTTCGCGAAAGGTACCCACAGACATGCACCGGGTCGCCGGATGTTTACTGATTTCCATCATAATTTGTGACAGTACTATTTGAAGATGGTATGAGTGTAATGGCTTGTTTTCACGTTTCACAACACGATGGACAGTGCTCCGAGGTATTCCTACGGCTTATTGAATGGTACTCGGATTCCTTCAAACGGTATTCAACACATTTTGTTTCATGCTGGAAGTTTGAGTCACGCGACCCCCCCCCCCTCACTATAAATATTATCTCGTAATGATCTATATTCATACAAATTGTGATGCAAATTTGTAAACATCCTGTGGTCCGGTGCATGTCTGTGGGTACCTTTCGCGAAATAATCTTTCTGCTGCTCGTGTATTTCCTTCTACAAAGCCGTTAGTCAGGTGCACACCTGCCAGTTAGGTGTGTTCGAAAACTGTTCCATACTTCTCTGCGGGTGATGACAGCTCAAATGACTGCGGTAATGCAGCTCTGTTTCCTTCAATGCTCATGTGTACAACGCAACCTAGTGCCCAACGAAGACGTTTCCGACCATGGGTTGCAAGGCAAATCTGAATCCTTGCGATGTCCCCTACCGCCCCTTAATGTTCGTCCCAAAAATCCTGGGGCATCCTATATAGAAGAAAAATTTTAGATTCTTATATGCTCTTGTATGCTCTTATCCTAGATGCTAAAAATAACTCCTCTAACATATCTATATATTATCACAACCCTATCATAAACATTAAAAAAGTAATTTCCAACAGTTTATAACATAAAATTTCTAAATTACTTAACAATTAAAATATAGCTTCTAGCAATGGTGTACATAAGGATGGGACTCAAACCCCACCGATAGACCAAAAGATTTTTAATTTTTACCATAAAGTTTACCCCTTGATACTTTCGTCTGTTTTTGTAAAATATGACCCCTCCCACATGAAAATAGTCTGTGTAGGCCACTGACTGCTACCATTCAAATAATTTTGACATGTCTAGTTATCTGATCACTGTTCGCGACTTTTTGTTGTTGTTGTTGTTTTTTAAATTGTTATTGGTGAACAGAAAAAAAATTAAAAATTGGTTTTTAAAATAAGGTTAAAAGAAATTTTATACAGTGTAGCAAGTAAATACTTCACATTAATCTGAGGCATTTAGAACCAATTCAAAACATTTACTGTGAAGCAAAACAACATTTTTCCGAAATATTTCAACGACATGAAACGGATTCCTTTCAATTAAATCCCAACGAAAGGAAGAAATAAAATAACAGCAGTCTGATAAATTTAAAAATGAAATTCAGTTTCAAATTGAAACTGTTTTTAAGCTGTTGAAATCCAGACATTATTTTCGAACGAAACGAGTTTGTTTTATTGATATTTATTTTTGTGCTCCGAAAATTGATTAGTACTTTCTTTCAAATGACTTTACGGTCTTCTGAGTCTAAGAGTTATTTGGTAAAAAAGTACAAAATAATTAACGCATTCCCTAAGCCCCCTTGTCACCAAAATAAAATGAATCCAAAACCATGGACTTAAGAATTACTTTGCGATGAACAAACAAATTAATCAACACATTCTTGGAGTAAATAATTAATACGAGATACTTTTTTCTCTCTTATTCTGATCTTCAAAGTAAGAATGAGAAAAAAGAAGGAAGGAATTCTAATATCTTGAGCTGTACAATTCAGAATGGACTAAAAAGGAAACGTGTCATCAGAATTTTAAAAATGTTTTGCTTCTTTTCGCAATCGATACATATACATATATATTAAGTCCAGATAAACCTGCAAATCATCTTGGATATGCTCGAATGAAATAATATAATCTATGTGTTACTCTATCCTTCAACGTTAATGATTCTTATCATTTTTATGTACTTTTTCATTGAAAATAGTATGCAATAGCATGTTTTCAACACTCAATTGGAATACCTAAAATATCTTTCACATACATTTTTAATATTATGTTTGTGATAATATAAATAAATATATCGTTAATTTCTTTAATAGTAGTACTTTTTATCATTACATTATTGAAACACACACAATAAAATATCCCAATCATTATTCAAACTATTTATTAGATTCAAAGCAATATTAAAAGGCCAAAAATATGATTATAATTTCTGTGCTTTTTGATTAAAGTACTGATAATTGCAGAAACATATTGAGCATCAGGAACAATAGAAAGCTTTAATTCATGGTAAAATTTGGGTGTTATTTCCCTCTATTATTATCTACATTCTAAAGAAGTTTTAACTTCTGACAACAATTAGGATTTTATGAAGATGTACATGTAAGAAAAATATTTAAAAATTCACTTTTTTTTAAGCAATTTCTTTAGAAACACATAATTTTTTTTCTTTTTCTTTTTATCTCATTTCAACCAAGTAACGTAGGCGAATAAAAAGAAGGTTGGCGCCTTGAAACGGATTCATAATGCAATTTTAGTTGTATGCTTAAGAATTTGTTATTGTATTATTGTAATTCTATGCTATTTTCTCTCTCACACTGTCTGCAATTTCTTTATCTATTTGAATTAAATTAGAAATGTAGAGCAAATAATATATTACTAAGGATTATATATGCAATTATTTATATAAAAATAAAATAAAATTCATTATTAATTAAGATATATAATTAAAAGTTTTAAAATAAATAATGTTGTGCATATCTTACAAAAGGCAATATCATGGTAGTCATTGTCTGTAAACACAGCTTGTAAATGACTGCCATCAACAGACCAATCCAACATTAATATTGGAACATTACCCTGAAAATAAATATGTTTATTTGAAATTATTAAATGAAAGCTGAAAAATATGACAAATTGACAGTTCAAATTAAAAATTTATTCTCTGATAAATCCTTAAAAATAAAAAAATGTATAAATTCATTCAAACTAAGCATTATGTAAATGAATAAGATTGTGACTTTATGAAAAAAAAGACTATTTTGCCAAACTTTTCTTAATGCTTGAAAACTAAATGAATCCAACTTTATAAAACATAGTACACTCATGTCCATAAATTAAGGATAATTCAGAATCACACAGAAATTGAACTCTAAAATAAAAATTTCACCTGTAGAATTATCACACACATCTTGAAGAAGAATATGCAAATTACAGGAAGCCACCAGATGGAGCAGATAGTACGTCACAATGACGAGAGTGTAAGAGAGGGGTATATAAGGAATGGTGGCAAAGAAGTAAAATTGTTCACAAGCGCTTTAAAAGCCTTTCAGTGCAATAGCCACATAGTTATGGCACAAAGGAAGCATTTGGATGATTTTTACGTGGTAGAATTATCGGACGACTGGAATGGGGACGTACTCAGCTGGAAATATCCGAGGAACTTGGAATCGCCTAGAGTGTCATCTCCAGGCTTTGGCAACGATTCCAAGATGATGGTAATGTGAGTAGATGTTACAGCAGAGGTCACCCCCGAGTTACAACGCCGAATGAGGACCGGTATTCGGCAGTTACTGCCAAAAGAAACAGACGGAGCACAGCATCAGACCTGTCTCGTAAGCTCTCTTCAGCTACCGTTACGACAGTTTCAAGGCAGACCGTGTACAGACGCTTAGGGCACATTGGTCTATATGCTCGTAGGCCTGTCAGATGTGTTCCCCTCACCGCAACTCACTGTCGCCTGCGATTAACCTGGAGTAGAGAGCATGCATTGTGGACACCGCAACAGTGGTCTTGTGTGATGTTTTCCGACGAGTCCAGGTTTAGTTTGCAGTCTGATTCTCGCCGGACTTTCATATGGAGAGCGCCAGGTACCCGTTACCACCAAGAGAACACCATTAAACGACACCGTTACGGTGGTGCAGGATGGCTCGTTTGGGGAGGAATTATTCTTGGTTCCAGAACTGACCTGTATGTTCAGAGTGTAACGATGAGAGGCCACATCTATCGGAATATCATTCTGGAACAACATGTAGGTTTGTTTCGGGCAGCCATGGGTGCTGAATTTCTGTTTATGGATGACAATGCCCGTCCTCACCGTGCAAACATTGTAGACGAATGCCTTCAATCGGAGGATATCACCCGTATGGATTGGCCAGCATACTCACCAGACTTGAATCCAATAGAGCATGTGTGGGATATGCTTGGCCGACGAATTGCAGCCCGTCAACCCCCTCTCACCTGTCTTCCGGAACTTCGGAGGGCATTGCTTGATGAGTGGTGCAATAGGATCAGATTGATAATTTGATACTCAGCATGCGTAGGCGTTGTAAGACCTGTATTGCATCGTCCAGGAGACATACTCCGTATTAACCATCATACTAACCATGTTATACTGTTTTTTGTAAATAGGTTCTTTTTTGAAATTTGCTCCAGGGAGTAAAAATCACAATTTTATTAATTATGTCAAACATATAGCATCTTTTTTGCTCTTTACCTTTTGTTTAATAAATAGACTTTACAAATAAGTCAAATTTGTTTTGCTTCTGTCTCTTTCTTTGCCTGAACTTCATTATCCTTAATTTATGGACATGAGTGTATTATGAAATAACATATAAAGGAATACATTCTCAATATTATTTTGAGGTTTTGATTTTTAATTTTTTTTGTATTACAAGATCCATGATTTTTCTTGTCCATTAAAGATTTTATTCCTGTGAACAAATATCAAACAGAACTTATTGTCACTAAAAATACAAAAACATTATTAGAAATTACAATGATAAATAACTGATACTCAAACAAACTAAATTTATTTTATTGGTAAGTGAATTCCTTAAATGCTTAAGTAAAATTAATTGATGCAAAAGTTCAATATTTTTGTTAGAAGATTAATGTTCATTAATGTATGAAGAAAAGGCATTATATAAGACTAAAAATCACGTATACAAAAATGCTTAGAAATCTAAACACACATGACGTATTTTAATATTATTAATCAAAATAAAATGAAAAAGAGTTTTATCTTGGCAAATTTTACAAAATATTTCATGTTTATTCTTAATATATTTAGTTAAATGATGGACACACAACGGTAAAAGGATTGATATATTCTAGTATTAAAAAACATGCGACATGTTCTAATGAATACATGATGACATTGATGGTTATATCTTTCTTATATCTCATAAGCCAACAAATATTCCAAGAACAAAAGTTTTTTCACGTGATATATGTATTAATAAAATCCCAATGAATCAAAGTTATGATCATTTAATGTGCCCTAAAATAATTATTTATTCCCAAGAGATAATTTGTCTCTATAGAAATAAGTGTGCATCAAATTTTCAAAATTCAAGTTAATAAGAATAAAGAATTTTTTTCCAACTTTTAATTCATTGAAACACATAAAGTGTAAGTATATTGCATTCCTAATAAAACTGAATAACTGAATTAAAAACTTAATGGGTTTCTATCCTTATCACTAACACTGTTGTTATCTGAGGTTAAAGAGGTTTTCATTAAATCAAATATTTAAAGAATATATAGAATTATAAACTTTTGAAAAGCAATTTCGAAGACTTTCTTTAAGATTTCTCATAGCATATAACTAGATTTCTTACCTAGTTAATTTTTTTTAAAAATAAAGTATGATGTATTTTTAGATAATATACTTTGTTTACATGCAAATACCTCTAGATATAAATATAGTATTATTCCTCAATTAGATTTCTACCCTACAATTTTGATAAGGATTTTTTTTTATTTTCTGACTAATATTTCATGTGATTCTATTTTAAAGTAATCAAAGATATTTCGGGATATATAATAGTCTTCTTATGAGACGTACAAATTTTTCAAAATTAATACATTTTCTAAGAAAGAATAAGCGATTTCTTCTCCAGGACGAGGTATGCGGGATATAAAGTTAGAATTAACTTAAGTACACTGATGTGATATTCATCAATTAATTTCAAAACTTTTTCACGTAATAAGTTTGATTTTAGAATTGTTTTATTAAGTGACAAAAATGTTCTCTTAACATAATTATAGTTTTTACATCATTACGGCTGATAGTGATTTGAAATAATTTTTCAAAAAGAACGCTAACATAAAGTGAACTGTTTTTGAAAAATAATAATAAGGTTATAAAATAACTTCCTTCGTTAAATTTCAAATTTCTTTATTATGCTTAAAATATATTTTACTTTCTTTTTTCGCATTAAATGCTTTTTATAATTTTGATTAATTACGTACCTTAAAGTTACTTGAGTTACTTTTTATTAAACTAAAATATTCATTTAAGCCAGCATCTCGTACCAATAAGTTAATCAGAAGTCGAAATGTTTTGAAATAGGAGGTGGGATATTCGATTTATATCATTTTATATACATATATTTATTTTAATTCCCATTTTAAAACTCCTACCATGACACTTGACTTCGTTGCCTTTAGTTTTCCTTTTTTTAATCTAATTTTAGGACATATTGTTTGTATGACTTTTTACAATGGAAATGATATTTAATTGCTGGTTATTTACAGCGTGAATAAAGAGAATTTTCATAAACCATAGCCTTTAACCATAATCAATGTAATGACACTTATGACTCAATAATTTTTATTCTAATAAAAGAAAATCAGATAGGCACTGTGTTAAAAGAAATATCATTTTAGAATTTTCTTTTTTGAAATTCTTTTAAACTAATCAGAAAATCATTTCAGCCGAGACGTAATGCAAGCTCATGTAATTACAGAATTTATTTTCTTCTGTAGCATGAATAGCTTCTTGATTGACGGAAACAAATTATTTCATGCATCATTTATTATCATGAGAACACCTAGCACGCAGAGCATGTCACACAATACACAAAATACCTTTTGACGTTTCAATAGAAACATAATTATATGTCATATTTAATAATATCCGTAACATCGTTATACGGCTGGTGTCAAGAATACTTAAACAGCTTAATGGGAGAAAAAATTCAATAGAAAAAAACCAGTAATTAAATATTCGTAAAACGTAGTTTTTTTTTATATATATAATTCTTAAAATGATTTGTTCTGTAATATTTTATTCTTTTTGCTTATTTTTCAAAAACTAATTTTTAAGACCATTTATTTATCTTTCATCAGATAGATTAACAAACAGATACAATTAAAAATAATTTATTTGAAATGTGATTTTTTACAAATTTAATTCCTACGCTTTAATGCTGGTTCGATCAAAACAAATACAAGTTGTTATGAATTTTCAATTTCTAAAATTACTTTTTATAATTTTAAATACAAGTGGAGCTCTATACACGATTTTCATTTTCAAATAGAAGTGGGGAAAGTGTATATTGATATCAATTAATGAGACTTCTTGAACATATTTATATACTTGGTGAATTTCAATTCTATCACTCAAGCCTAAATTATAAATTAAATACTGTCAATCAAATAAATTAATAATCAAAAATGCATTGAATATTACATGCAACACATTTAATAAAAAACATGGGTTAAAATACACAGGGTGGTCCCGAATTTATGGTACACACTTTAAGGGTAGGTACATGACATTGTAACTATTATTTATTCTACAGGAATGTATGGGCAATAGTGACGCGGAGAGGCACAAATACAAAAAATAAGGGACGAAAGGAAAGACAAAGTGTTTATTGAAAGCGTCGTTGACAAGTGTAATGTTTACAATAACTGCTCAGCAAGTGATCTATGAAATCCAGCTGCAGCGCACTTTGCTGTACCACCTACTGGCAGTCAGAGAAGATAGTCTGCCGGATTCAAAGCTTGCACTCGCTGAAAATGGATGAAGTTTAAGAGATTTTCGTTTAATACTCTACAAACGGTCTGAGGACTCACACGTGATGAGCAACAGCTCTTGTACTAGAATCTGGTCTGTCAGCCACAACATTCAAGATGCTTTCTTCCAGGCTTGGACTGCGTATGCAATCGACCAGCATCATGTATGGTGACGTGGAACGAACGTGTTTCACGAAGTTGACGATGTAACAACCTCTGAAAAATTCTGCAATTCTGTATTCGTTGATTAGGAAACTGCGCGTGATACATTCGTAGCGCAGCTCTGTTGTTACCATTTGCACGACCGTACATTTAATACATGTCAGTATTTTCGGAATATATGTAAAGTCTCCCATTTAGACGTCAGCAAAAATGCATAGCGCTTTCCCCTACTAAGGTGCATCCTATTGAACGGCAGCTAGACATCTACTGTCCCCTACCGGCAACGCAACCAACTGATAACTCAATTTCTCTTTTCTTTTACTTCCCCTGTTTGCGCCTCACCACGCCACTTGCGCCCATACATTCCTATACAATAAATGATTGTTACAATGTCCTGTATCTACTCTTAAGGCTTGTACCATGAATTCGGGACCATCCAGTATAATACAATACAATAAAATATTATACATGTAAAGAAGTTGCATTTTTCGCAATAGTTCAACAATATCTATGATATATTATACAAAATGGAATTGGTTTTCATTTTAAAGAACAAACTAGGTGAAATTCACATAATCTAAACATAAAATAAAAGTCATGTATTTTTGACAATTTTTATTAGAGGATTAATAAATCTTGTGCATGTCATTCTACCTCTATGAAATACTCTTTATCTGTCAATAAACAAATTCTGGGGAGTAATACTCAAATTTTTAAACCAATATTCATAAGATATTTTCACAGAACATTTTATACATCTATTGATAAAATAATAATCTATATTTCTATTTATACACCCGCAATACATTTTTTACTTCAATACATGATTGCGGTAACGATTTTAAAAACAACATTTGACACGCAATCATTAGAATTGATTTTGTAATGTAAATATTTAAAGCTACCTTCCTACAAAAAGAGAGCTTGAAGGAATAAATATCTTGATTCCTAAAAATGAAATTCAGCATCGAAAGGGTTATCCGATTTGTTGACAGCAAATACAATGAGTTGATCCCTTGAATTCATTTTCTCACAATAGTTCATTAACGCAAAACCCTTTCTTCAAAAGCTCTTTCAGTGCGATAATAAAGGGAATCATTAGCGTGGGATATTAGTCAAGAACAAATATTTACTCATTTCCTAAACGTGTCGAGTTCTCGATTTATAAACCTGCGTTCGGTTTATATGAGCTTGAATTTCTGAATAAAAGGAATTAACTGAACATAATCAATTAAAATAACTCTTTACAATAGAACAATTTGTCACCCTTCTCTTTCCCGTCTTAATTGTTTTCGTAACAATAACCTACTTAGATTAAAGTGTATTTATATTAGAAGTGATATGAGAGCGAGTAAGAAACAACTAATTTTTGAAGAATGTGAAGGATCATAAAACAAACCTTAATGAGTTATTTAAATAAGATTATGTTGATATTATTGTTTCATAAATTAATACATTTGACAGAAAGAAATAAATGTTTCATTCAGATGACGTGCCTAAATAATACTTCTCTTATTATAGAGTAAAATAGTTAAAAGAAAACTCTAACATTGTTCTGATTTTATTTTGATTACTTTTTTCAAAGTCAAATCTGTGCTAAATATCAGCATTCGTCTGAAAAACTGTTTCAAGAAATCATACTGGTTCCTATAAATAAATAAACTTTTAAGTCCACTGCTAAAATTAAAAATAGTAAAGAAATTACAGAGAACACGAAAATACTTTATTCCATCTGCAATTTAGATTTTAAAGATCTGTTAAATTATATTGATATAAATGATATGAACAATACATATCAAAAAGTGTAAAATCATGATTCAGAGATAAATCATTTAATTCGGGAAAAGTCTGCCTAATATGGAGTGTGTCCACCATGGGCCGGTATACAAGTCTTACAATGATCTGTCATACTGTGTATGAGGGTATCAATAAATGTTTGTGGCAACAAAGCCCAATCTTTTGAAAGCGTAACTTTTAACTCCTAGGAGGTCCTGGGAAGGGGGCTACGATGAGAAATGGCTCTTCCTAGATCATCTCGAATATGTTCAATAAGATTGAGATCTGGAGACTTAGAGGGCTAATCCATACAACAAATATTCTCATTTTCATGAAATTCATCAACCTTGTGAGTTCTGTGTGGCCACGCATTATCGTCGGTAAAAATTTATTCCGGACCCATAACACCCCGGAACAACCTCACATAATCTTCAAGAACCTCATCCCTATATCTCTTTGCGCGTTGACAGTACCTGCATCGAAGGCGTTCAGTAATGTACTAATTCCCAACATTATGCTACTTCAGACAAGGATTCCTCTGCCACCAAATCTGTTGATATTTTTTACGTAGGAGGGATGGAAGCGAGTTCCACTTTTGTCCAGATGAAGATTCGACAAGAATCACTTTGACTGGTGAATCTTGACTCATCACTGAAAAGAAAACTCCCCATTCTTGTGGTGCCCACTACTGATATTTTTGGATAAAAAAAAATCGGTTTTTCTTGTTGGATACATTCAAAAGGACACACAAGACTGAACGTCGATCGTAAAGACCAGTCTCTACATGACGTCAGCTGACTGTTTGCCTAAAGATTCTTCTTCCAGACACAGCAGCAAGGTCACGATCAAGCTGATTAGCCTTTGTCCGCCTATATAGTAGTGCACTAAATATCATGTAGTGATTCTGTGTGGATGTAGTTGCTCTGTGACGGCCTTTGCTGACCTTTCTGGTGAGAGTACTATTTTTTAGGAATTGATTCCACAGCCGGGAGACCTAGTCTGATGGTTACAAGAGGGGCCACTTGTAACCATCGAGCCACCTCTGCTTAAGACTGGCAAGTTTCAAGCTTGCCAACCCCCCCCCCCCCCCAGCTCTCCATCTCAAGAAATCACCTAAAGAATTATGAGTAGTCATTCTCACCAAAAATAAGCTAACTTGTTTGCTTTAATGCAATATTTACAAAACTGCAGACAAAAATCCTCAATACTAAAGCGGTCTCAATCCAGTAATTCTGCAAAAACTATAACGTTAAACTTCTTTTCTTTAAACCAAAGGTCGATATTGTATATATACTACCCGTTCTTCAAAATATATAAAATACAAATTCTATAAGTTTCACTGGAGGCAGTTTAGAATTATGTCAAAAAACATATTTGTGACCTTAATTTTGAGCATGAGTGTATGTCTGGTCTAAAAGATTAATGCTTTTTTTCAAAATGGATGCGCAGTACTTCTTGTTTGTTTGTTTTTTCGATATGTTGATGGTGTTACATTATTTAATAATAATAAGTATTTCCAACCAAATATAAATTTTATCCATATAGCCTTAATCTGTGTCAGATAAACGATAGCACTCGTCAAGCTAATTTCCTAAATGGTCAAATGCAATGAAAAGATTGTTTAATATGTACTGACAAAAAAAAAAATAAAGATGATTTCAACTTCAATACCATTTATGTATCACATTAGGATAGTAATAGGCATTTATCAGTTTTCAGAAACATTATATTTTAAATTGCCTTCAACGTAATAAATTCCTAGTTTCACCTAAATCAGGAATGTTCAAAAACTATAATGCCTTTTTTAAATACTGTTTAGAACAAATAATGTCCAATTAATTTTGTTTACGGTTATTCCTATAAAGAGATACTTAATTTTATAGATTAAAATGTTCTTTCTAGATAAATAGGATGATTTTATTAATAAATATTGAATGTTCTGAATTTTTTCTCTACAGTTAAATATCTCCCTTCTCAAATTATTTTTTTCCCAAAATGGCTTCGGATTGGTATTTATCATTGAAGACAGGGGTGTAGCTACCGCCGTATCAGCCGTATCAATGATATTGGACCCCCAAGCTACAGGTGCCCCATCATGTGTAAGCAAAATGTTAAGGGGTCTCCAAAAAGAGCCTCCAGAGAATGTTGATACAGGGCCCATTTAAGACTAGCTACGCCGGTGATTGCAGACCTAGTACATTCCCCTGAGCTCTGACTAGGTGAAAGGGTAACAAGAATTTTAATTTGGCCGAGAACACCCAAGCCAAACAGGCACTCAAGAAGCTTTAACATGCCACATAATCATATGACATGGACGCTGTCGATTTTCTGCATTATCCACTTCGGCCGGGGTTGAACACGCAACCATGGACAGCGACAAACCAACTACGTTACCTGGCCACCCTCCTCAAATTATAGGTGACAATATTGAAACTCATAGAAATATAGCATTGACGAAATATTTATCTCTGGCATATTGTTGTTACTGTAAATAAAATTACAAAAGTATTCTTAATATTATTCTTATAATTTTAGTTAAATTATAAGAATAATATTAAGAATATTTTATTAAATAATTTTAAATTAAAAATCAATTTAGCAAAAACAATTTTTGTAATAATTTAATTTGCTACTAGTCGGAATTTTTAAACTTTGAATTTGTGTTTAGTTCACTGAATCTGGCAATAACTGATTTATTGTTTTAATTCCAGTCGGGATATAAGCATTTTCAAATCCTTTATTTGTGTTTGATATCTTTTTATTAATAATGGATTTGGAGTTTCTGTCCATTATATTCCATAGGAATTTGCTCAGTATTATAAACATATTAACCTTCCTATCCTGAATGACTTTGACTGACCCATTTCTATAAATTATTTTACTATAGCTTCCATAGTTTTTAATTATGACACTTTATTTTTTAAGCAATCTTCAAACAAATAAGTATTTTTAGTATATAACTTTTTTCAGATTGTATAATTGTTTTCCTCTAAACAAAAAAAAATGACATCTTCTCTAACTGGATCTAAATGATCCATATCGCTAGAATGCACAGAGGAAATTTTTTTTCAGGTCCTACCCTTGCTCAGAAATAAATAAATAGTTATCGTTGGAAGTCTAAGGAACCATTTATTCTTTCGGAATTTTAATCATTGCGTGATAGAGAAACATTTCCTTTATTATTTGGCTTTCAACTTCATTTTTTATGTGTACCAAAAAAAGAATAAATGGGGAATCTTTTTTTCAAAAATGCAGCCCGAAGCCAGATTTTCTCAAGGGAAACGAAAGGAAAAAATCCGAATATGATTTTATATTAGAATGAAACAAAAGTTGGAGTAAATAGTACTGATAAATTAGCTGCTGCATACACGTTGAAAAAGGAAATTAGAAGGTCCATATGTTTACTTCGGAATTTAGCAATACATGTGTGGAGCACACAATTTAGCATTACTTAGTAACAACACATGTGTGGAGCTCGTTGCTTTTACATATGTAAATCCTTAAGCAGAAGGTTCTCACGTGTGTTTTCCTTTAACCAATCTATGGGGTTATGAACGTTGTTTAAATTTTGTGTGATAAGCTCACATTGTGAAGGAACCGTGATAAATGTAAAAAAAAATAGGCAATACTATTTAAACAGATCTGAAGTGAGGATTTGGAAAAGGGAAGAGAGAATTAAGTACACCCTGTGAAGGTGCCAGTAAATATTATTATAACTCGAAGTGAAAGTTGTGAAACTGTTAGCAGTTTAGCAGAGGGATTGATTTAGGAACAGATTCTGAATAAAAATCTATTAGAAGATAATATTGTATCTTTCAAGATTAGCAACGCGGAATCTTCAGTTTAGATAAAAAAAAAAGTCATATATTTCATCAAGATTCCGTTAAGTAATTCGCTGAACACATAAAAGTATTCTTAATATTTTGATTTAGAGGAAATAAATATGTATCAAAACTCTTCTTTCATGTCTGTGTTTACTATCGACCAATCGGAGTCGGTGAGTCTCAATCAGTCACACTCCTTACAATCAAAACAAACTACGCAAAACACGCTTTTCTCTAAAAGCACTTGGAAAACAGCTGATTAAACTTCTTCGAAACATTAGGATGAAAAAAATTGTCCCAATAGCAATAAAGAAGAAATTAGAAATTGCAGCAGGTGAAAGTCAGAAAATATCAGAATACATTAAAGGGAAGATGCAAAGAAGGTAGTTCAAAGTAAGATAAATGCAAACGAGGTGTACTTCATGTTCAGCTTTCTTTACCCAAAAACATTCAAATGAATATTGTTAATTCAGGCTATAAAAATTGACTAAAAACATTAGAAATAATGCGTAATAAATTTGTAGTTAAGAAATTTATATTACTTTTTAAGCTTTTAACCTTTAACATCACTTGCATGAACAAAAAATTAGATAAAACAGGAGAGAAGCAAGGAAAAGAACAAAAGGGAGTTATAAAAATATAAGGTTTGTTGTCTTTATTAATAAACACAAAAATAAATGAAATAAAGCTAAAGAAAAACATTTTGGTTAAGACCTTGAATAAATCTAAACAAAACTGGATCCATCCATACACAAAACGTAACTTTCTTCAATAAGATAGAAAGATTGACCACAAAGTGGCTATCAATTGCTTAACTAACTTATATCTTCATTTCAATGAAGAATTCATCTTATAACTTATATCATTATATTAATGATGTAATAATTTTCGTTAAAAATAGTCAATTTGAACTTAGTTTTGCTTATTACTTACAGGAAGTACGAAGTCAATTTTATACATGTATCCATTACTGTGCGTTTGAAAGAGATATATATTTCCGTCGGCACAACCAACTGCAAGAGTATCTCCATCTGAAATTAAAATATAAGAAGCAAACTGATAATTTAGAAAGCTCATCCTGATTCAATATTTTATATATTTAAGGAATATTTTGCCAACTTTATAAGAAAAATATATTTAAACAATAACTTAACTGAGTGGCGCAACAACTCATGAAGGCCAAGGTCTACTGTGCCCATAACTTAAACAATATTGTATAAAAAATCTTAAAAGAGGAAGATTTTTATATATTGAGGACTAAGAATTTAATTCAGCCGTTAAAAGATTGTGGTAATAGAAATTAAAATGTTTCTCATTCAAGTATTAAAATATGGCATCATAAATGGGAAAAGTTAGGCTGAAGTCATTAAAATTAATTCTTATCGGGATTTACGTATATGGCATTTATTGTAAAATATACAAGAAAATCCATCAATTCTTTTACTTCATAGTGTTGGCAAAAGTTTCCGGAAGAAATTATGAATAATAAACGAGTTAAAAAGATATTTATATATTCATTGAAAATAAATATTGAATAAATAACAATCTCAAAGGAATTCTCAACTTACCAGGAGAGTATTTTAGTGTGTAAAGAGGGCTGTTGGTAACAGGCAGAGTGGTCACGTGCAATCCGTCTTCCATATTCAGAAAAGTTACATCGCCATGTTCATCCCCAACAGCAACAATACTTCCATGGGGATGAATAGTAACAGAATAGCATTCACTCTGTAGAGTATTATTTTAATTATTAAAACAATTTTATATAGAGAGGCTAAGGGATTATTGTGATACCTTTCTCTTTGAAAAGTTTTATTATATTCATTAAATTATGTTCTCATAATTTATCATTATCTAATATAGAAAATAATTATAAAAAAATGAAACGAAAAGTGTAGTTAGTTCTTTTTTTTCTAAAGACCGATTTAACAATAACAGCTGTTTTTTTTCTCAACACCTAGATTGATATATTTGGTGTTTGCGTATATAATAACTGAAAAAAATTATAATCAGTAACAATGTGCTTAAGCTATATTTTCTCATTATGACATTTATTGATGTTTTTATTTCAGATAAGTAAGCAAAGCAATATCTAATTAAATGACTTTACTATTCATGAATTTATTTCATTAATTATTTAAATAACTATTTGAGCTAAGAATTTTTTCCTTAATATAATTTGGACAGCAAAATATTTTTTAAGAGTTAAGAATATTTCCTACAATAAATAAGAATTTTTAAGAAATGCGTAAATAAGGGAGAAAGAGAAATGATTTAGAAGTTTTTATAATACATAAGAAAAATTTGGTTTTTTTTTAATTACATAATCTTAAAGTTTATATTTAACAGATTGCTTAAACACAACACGCTTATATAAATTATGCATATTTGTATTCATTGCGATTTTTTGTAGATCTAGTGCAAAAGTCCTTCATGGTCTCAGAAATATTATTTAATGTACTGTTTTTTACGTTTTAGTTAATATTTCATATATTTCGGATTTCTTGTTCTTAATATAACAAAAAAAGTATTTGCCCAATTCAGGTATTTTCGATTTATGCAATATAGTGAAAAGGAACCTAAGCAAAAAAGAAAAATTTCCTATCCGGGATAAGTTAAGTATTTCATATTTCAAAAACTCCTTTTTCAATCACTCAATTTACAATTTCTTCCTTTACTTACATCACTTTGTACTTTCCATATAAGAGTGTTGATTTCCCATTTGCAAATGTACCGATCCAGACCGGCAGTAACAAAGGATGGTTTGTCTGGATGGCATGCCATTGCCCTAACATCATCACAATGACCCTATATGATAAGAAAATATTTACTACATATACAACAATTAAAATAATTGTGCTTTATTCTACAATGTAATTTACATTATTTTATTTTCAAATAAATCAGGAATACATAAATCACCTATAGTGAAGATATGTCCTGCAATTCTAGTCTCAGTTGAATTCAGGAAGAAAAATGATATTATGGTATTTAGAGGAAAAATAAGTGCATTGTGTTTATTATTTAAAACACTCAACTCATTTTTAGCTGTGTGCTTGTCATATTGAAAATATATTAAATACTAAAGGAGAGCACAACATTAAAGTATTTTAAAAATAAATATAAAAAGTAAAAAAGATCTATTTCTGGAGGCAACAAGTAGAATGCTATAGCACACTCTCTATTTTCAACTGAGATTCTGATAAATCACCAGTCAAAATTTAAATTTCATATGCGTCATCATTTTAACTTTGGATTAAAGAAGTTTATAAAGAGTGTCCTAAAAATAGCACCCAACCTCTGCGTAGCCAGAATCCTCGTTGGAATTACATAAAAAATGCC
Source organism: Trichonephila clavata (assembly GCA_019973975.1). NCBI lineage: Eukaryota > Metazoa > Arthropoda > Arachnida > Araneae > Nephilidae > Trichonephila > Trichonephila clavata. Next base: position 104,850 of record BMAO01031642.1, read on the forward strand.
CATAGAACTGTACCAGCATGATCCATAACTTACGAGAAAAATACGAAAAACAAAACATGAAGTTACAGCCATATTGGACACATTAACAACAGTATTTGCAAATATTTATGAAAGATGTTTAAAGTGTCCACCATGCATTTCGAGGCAAGCTTGAGCACTCCGTGGAATGAATGAATACATATGTCGCAGCAGAGCGGTATCCACCGAAGTACAAGCATCATTCAAACAAACAACTAGTCCGTTTGTGTAGTCACTACGTCTCGATCACAAATTACTTGAGAATATTCCTTAGGCAAAAAATCCAAAGGTAAGATATCTAGTGATCGTGATGGCCATAGAACCAGCCACCAAGTCCAATCTAGCGATCGAGGCAAGCCATATCCAGCCAATCACATACAAAAGCACAGGAAAAAGCTAGATCCCCATCATGAACCATTATAGATCATCATTCATTCATCCCCATTTATCGTATTTTTTTCTCGTAAGCTATGGATCGTACAGATACAGTTCTTTGAGTATTCTTTATGTACTTACAAAGAGAAATCTGGCAGTGCAGAGTTCGGGAACTATTTTTAGGACATCCTGTAGAATGTGTTTTTAAAATATGCACACAAATTCTAATGTCTTTTTAATTTAAAAATATTAATTTTATCTTGAAACTGATTAATTTTGCTTTCCAATTTTTAAAATAATATACGAATCTCCTCTTTTACATTGTTTTTTAGTTTAAAGGAATATCCTTATTGTGTTATGAGCTATAAGTAAAATGGAGAGTGAATGTTACAAGAATTTCAAGAATGAAAAAAACATTAAAAATGAAACACAACATAGGCCTTGGAATTCAAATATACTGAAGCATTGAAAAATTGACAAGTAGACTTACATGAACAACAGGGTTTAATGCCCACATGACTGAACCTTCTAAAATGACATTTTTATTTGTACCTACGAAGATTTCCCATTCATTGGTGACGGTTTTCTGTGGACAAAGAGAAGTCACTCCTCCAGATCCAGTTGGAAGCTAAAAAAATTGAAGGTTAAAATTTTAACTTTTAATAAAACAATGACGAAAAGAATTGCTAAGTAAAATGTAACATTTGAACAGATTGCAACATTGGTGACTGAAAATCTCTTTTTATTTCATCTTGTAGTTGTTTTTTGAGTCCTAAATATAGATTTCACTCAATCAAATTTCACAAAACTTAATTCAGTCCTAAAAAAGATCCTATATTAAATCCCAGAAGTAGTATTCGCATATAGAGTATAAAATATGGAAACTCTCTGCGATGAAATTGGAATGTCATTAGCGAAATATAACTTGGCAGAATAGTGTCGATAATCATGTTACCAATTTCAAATAAACAGTTTCAGTTTAAAATATTTCTTCCGGTTTTCGTTAAAAAGTACAAATCTAAGTTTAGAAATTTTAAAAAAATGTGCAAATAATCAATTTTTCAGTGCGATTTGAAAAACATAATTTGTCTTTTAAACCTCTTAAAAATACAAAATGACTTTTGAATTCAATACATTCTTATTCTGCACGTAAAATTATATTTCAGCTATTGAATAATAGTGTTGAAGGAAAGTTATTACAAAGTACATCTAGTCTCCTCATGAAAGAAATCATCCAATTGTATTGAATTCACACACACCTAGACATAAATAGGAAATTTTGCTTTAATATTCTTTTGAATTTGGGTTTCTTATATTTTGACTTGATTTTTAAATTTCATTTTATAAACCGGTTTCTGTTAACATATTAAAAGACATGATTATGTAGTTTCTAAAATTGGCATAAAAATCGAATAAATCTCTTGTAAAATAATAAAGTGATGTATATTGTTTCTGATTATCCTCTAAAAGTTAAAAAATGTCTGTTTTTCTATGAATATGTAATTACCAAAAAGACTTTTGGAAAAACATTTTTTTATGTTCAAGTTTCTTCAGACATTGAAAAATCAAATTACCACAGCAGAAGCAAGGCCAGAAAACTTTTTATTGGTATCCCATACACGAATTTCTCCCTCTTGATCAATAGCACTGTTACCAGAAATCAAAACACCTTCGGGCAATGGAAGAAGAGCCGTTACTTCTCCCTGGAAGCATAGGGAAGGAAATGGAAAGATGTAAATATGATATGGATAACATAACATATAAAGATAACATAAATTAAAATGATACATTCTAAGCTCTTATTTATATCCTGGAATACGTGTATTTTGTTCTATGAACTTCAATCGATAAAATTTTTATTTTGTATTGATTTAATATTTCATATATCTATGCTTAGGATTTACTAGGGTTTGCAATCCCGTGTCATATTTTCAATCCCGGGATATTGGGATTACATTATCCAAATCCCGGGATTGGTCCCTGGATTAGGATTGAGCTACTTATTAAAAATACTTACATATTAGCATAGTTGAAATTGCATAATAAAATTGAAAATATAAGTAAAAATTTATTTAATATTAATTTAATGAAACAAAAAAATTAATTCATCATAAAAACAAATAAAAATAGTACATAATGAAATTTTTAAAAAAGCATTTCTTCATTTCTTGTGTTTCCGTAAATAATCATAAAAACACAGCTCCTCCAGCGTTTCATCGTTGAAACGGCTTCTTTTTTTTTTGTTACACATTGTCTGCTGAAGAAAATGCACGTTCGTATTCTTTACTAGCAGGCATTATCGTCATTAAATAGGAATATGTTGTTTTTTTTTCAAGTAGCCACCACGTCTCCTTCCATTTTCAGAAAAGAGATATTTCTCTTTGAATTTTTGATGACACAGTGTCTCAAATCTAATAGACTGCATTGGTGCATATACCTCTTTGATAACTTTATTTATTTCTTCTGCTACACTTAATGGTTTTTGTATTTAAATTGATCAAATTATTGAATCAGAATGTGAATCAATTTCAAGTGTTACCTCGTTTGAAATTGAAGATCCAGTTGCATGAGCTGTTAGTAATGCAATGTAATTTCAAGGGTCTCAAGTCTTCCAAGCAAGTCCGCTAACAATTAAAGGCATTTAAGAGGAAACTGACAAAATATATTCTTGAGATGTGTTGCTTATATTATTGTGTAAACATTGCAGTGAGCCGCTTAGATCTGCGCGACATTCTCCCGTACGAGAAATGAGAGTTGCGCATATATTTTGTCTTACTATAGTACACTTATAATTGCATAAAACAATTCTACGTACATATTTCATAAACAAAACATAATTTTTTGAAGAATTAAATGTTTAGAAAATTTTTATAAGAACTTCTTTTTAAATATAATTTAGACAAAATTAAATCCCGGGATTTCGGGATTGGAAAAAAACCGGGATCCCAGAGCTGTACACCCTACTAGATATCCTCCAAAAATTTTAATTATCTCTGTCCATGTTAGCTGACTCCGAACATCCTGAGGATAGGAGAAATGTCCGTTTTCTGCCCCTTTCGAGATGGGAAGAAAGTTACAGAAGAAAATAAGAGAAAACACATATCAAATTTCACGGTTTAACAAACACACCCGCCTTGAACCCTTCAAGGTTCAACACGTAAGAAAACTGACATTAAACGTATACAGTACAAAAAAAAGTAAATAAGATACATTAAATGTAATACTAGATTCACAATACTTTGAAAAAAAATTTCAAAATATAATTCAGACAAAACTTAAATCCCGGGATTAGTTATTTTGATCCCGGGATTTGAAAAAACCACCGGGATCCCGGGGCTGCAAACCCTAGAATTTACATGTATATACAGAGGGCTTCTCTACCAGACTGACTGACTTTCAGAATGTGTAGTAGGTTCTTAGAAGACTTGGAATCCCATAGGAATGAAGGGTGGCAAATGCCGTAGTTGCGAACTATGGTGCAAAGAAGCAGAGAAAAAGAACAGAAACAGCAACACATTAATGGATCAAAAAACATTTTATTAAACTACAACAGTTGTTCGAAAGTGCATGAACTTTTTCTGGGGCCCCATAAAGTATTTCATGTTAGAGAAGCCCGTTCGTTCAGTTAAAGACCTCATCGCTCGAATATCTGTAGCTGCCCAGATGATACATGGCATGCCAGGAATTTTCCAGAACTCAAAAAAATTCCATGCAGCGTCGCTGTCAGGTGTGCCAGACGACTTTTGGTCGTATTTTTCGAGCACCTGTTTTAATGAAACTTTTTAATAAAATGTTTTCTGTCCCATTAATGTGTTGCTGTTTCTGTACTAATTTTCTACTTCTTTGCATCATACTCGCCACTACGGCGTTTGAGAACTTGCATTCCTAAGGGATTCCGAGTCGTATCGGTACCTCCTACACACCTTGCAAGGTGTCCGTCTGGTAGCGAATCCCCCTGTATACTCCAAGTAATAAATGCTATTCAGTCAAACTTCTCTCAATGGTTATTTTTGGATAAGATGAATAATATAATCAACTGAAGTATATGATAAAATAAAAGTAGTGAAAATTTAAACTAATGAGTACTTATAAAGCACAAAATGGAAATGAACCCATTCTATTGACTAAGCCATTTTATTGCACTTTTTAATAATTTTGTGATGGATCTATACGCGGTTCTACTAATATCTTCTTTTCTCTTTAAAACAAAATATTTATTTCAACCAACTTTCATCGAGAAACCTAACGCGATTTATGTAAATGAGGAATATTATATAAATTCGGTTTTCGCGAGTTGACAGGAGAGTGAAGTAAGAGGTTAAGTGAAGTGAAGTGAAGTGAAGTGAAGGAAAGGAAGGGAGCAAGTGACACGTTGTTGTTGACAAGCTGAAGTTGATACGTAGATGTGTGCAAGTAGGAGCGGACTTGAAGTTCGAGAATTAGTAAAAGGATTGCAGAGCGTGGAACCTACGACATTGAACAAGCTAAAGATAGTGCCAGCAAGTTACAGTGTAGGATCCGCTACATTAAAGGTACAGGTACTGTGTTCTTAATTAAATAGAAGCTAGCTATTAGTGAGCGACGTAGTTATAATTGAGCGCATTTAAGCTGTCTTAGATTCAGTTGAGGGTCAGTAATATCCCCACATTAGAGTATCTCACCTCCGCACTCTACTTTAGTTCATATACCTTAATTAGAATTGTATTGTGTCTGATCGATATTGGTTAATAAGAATTAATAAATTACTTTGATTGGAAATAATGTCTGAGGATTATTCTATTCCTCCTACACATCTAGCGGGTTTACAGGTAGACAAGAGGGTTCGGATGTAAGAAGTAACCAGAGGTTACCACAATTTAATAAATATAAAGTTAATAGTGTAACATATAAAAATAAATACTCAACTTACTTAGAATAAAAATCTTAAGAAATTGAAGAAAATTTCCTATATAAGCTATATTACGTAAATATATGAAAAGTTTTATTTGCTTATAAAAGCTTCAAGCACACAAATAAATATCGGCCCTTAACGAGTAAAATATCTATTTTTTTTCCAACATACAAAGATCATTATTGGTTGTTAATCCATATCGCTTCATGAAATGAAATAAATGACATCTTGGTAAATAATTATGATTAAATTATGGAATAATTTACTCAATAGAATAAAATAAATAATTGACTATTTCTAAAAGAAGTAGATAAATATTACAGTGTCATCACATACTTGTACTCCAAGTTTGATTCCCGCACACACACACGGGTAAACAATTCCAATTATTTAATTATTTATTTGCAAAATTCATAAAGCTGGAAATACATAATTTGTTTTGAAACATAAGATATACCATACAATTTTTTTTGGAAAAAACATAAGGATTTCTATAAATATTAATCTAGTTTTAACACCGATCAATAATCTAATTAATTTGATAATCCCATTGACAGTAGGATCAGAGAGGAACGCATATCGATCGAATAAAAAGTTCCGCACTCAAATCAAAAGATGATCATGGTTATTTTTAACAATTTTTACACTAGTTGAGAAAGAAAAATCATAGGTTCCAAAACAAGGTAAATCAACATGTAATTTTATCAAAATTTATTGATGCGAATCACTATACTTACATCATGGGCTTTAAACTCTTTCTGGATGAAAAATACTTTTCCAGAATCTTCGCTAAGACCCCATACAGTAATAAAACCTCTGGAGTTTCCTGTGACTAATCGACCATCAGAAAGAAACTCCATGGAAAGAAAATTTGTCCCAGATCGCCCCTGTAAATCAAACAAGTAATGAAGCGATGAAACAGTCATCGGAATTTTAAATCCCGCTTTCCTTAGATATAATTAAAGTACGTGTAGATTGAGCAGAAAGTAAATTGATGGATTGATTTTTCATCCAACTGTAAGGGTGCATTAAATCAAATCTATCCAACTTAATCAGAGTACAAGTTTTAGCACTACGCACTATTTACAGTAAATAGACAATACTATATAATAATATACATTGAAGTACGTTTGCTAAAATATTATTTAGGTTAAATGTAATATGAGTTATGGTTAGATATGTAGATATATGTGATAGTTTGTTCCTGTTTAGCCTCTTCTAAAATTCACCATCAGTAAACAATTTTCATCTTACAAATTATCTGTACTATAGTGGGGAATTTAACAAGTGATCAAAAATATAAAAATGTATTAAAAAATAATATAAATGTAAGTTAGATGAATGAACTGGTTATTTTTATTAATAGTGTTTAGAATCAATATTTCATGTTATTTCCTTTAATAATACTTATTATTTAACGTTATTTTATTTATAAAGAATTATTATTATTTCATTTATAAGTAATGATTTTTTTCTATCTTACATGAGTATCAAAACGCTAGTTTAAGGAAATTCGTAAGCAAAGAAAAACTAAAAAATGATAGTAATTTTTTGTTATATCATACGCACAAACTTTTCTTTAGAATATATCATATATACTAACATAACCACAATAATCTATGAAAAAAGAGCATTTTTTTAAGGTATAAAACACGATTATGAAAATTTAGGCTTTCAAAATTATTATACATACTGCTGATAATGGATCTTTTCTGTTTAGCGTACCATTGCCATCTTTGAGCCAGAAAGCTAAATGTTGTCTACCATACGTTACGATGATGTCATCTTCTAGCGGATGAAAAGCTCCTCCGAGAAGAGATTGCCCTGTCTTCAAGTAAACACATATATTTTATTATTTATTTAATTATTTCAAATTCAGTGGATGACCGAAACGTAAATAATTTGGGGGTAATTTTTTTTATATAAAAATAGTACCTTTAAAGGTGTTAAAATGAGCTACTGAAGACATTTTTTTGTATAGAAGTGTTTGGAGTAAGGGGCATGTGGAAGTGAATAGAAATGAAAACCTAAATTGTTTATTTGTAGCATTGTTAACAAATATGCTTCTTTTTCAGAAATTCTTACAATAATCGCTCAATCTACTTTTACCATTTATGAAAATTCTCTTTACAATGATTCTCAGTTAAACCTGCTGATATTTTTTCGTTTGAATATTTGTTACTCCTACCTGATGCCTAGAATACCTAGAATCTATGAAAATGTACTCATATTATTCCATTAACACCTATGTATACAATACTAGACAATAATTGTGAAGCCTTAACAATTTCTGTAAAACAGCCTTTAACAACAGTGCTGTAAATAAACAATTTATGAATCCTTTCGTGTCCGTTTCTTCTATTTTTCTCTCAATGTGCCACTGGCATACATAAACACACATAATGTTTGTTGTAATGTGCCTAGCCACACCTTAAAATTTGAACAATGAGATCGGAGACATTTTATATATTCAGGCCTGCTACAAGACAAAGAATTTATAAGATGAACATCAACAGCTCCTTATTAAAACTGAGTTAAAATTTAATCCTTTTGAGTTTTTTATTGAATGCAAATCAAAGTTCCATTTTGAGTACATTGAATATTTACTATAAAATTCATTATCATATATGATTGTCTTATAACTGATATAATTGTAATAATATTTCGTGTCGAAGCTCTTTGAGAAATGATTTGCTGCCTTTCGTTTAGAAGAGACAGGAAACGAAAAAGGGTGTAGCAGCGAAGACGGATTGATTTCAAATACCTCGAATACTAATCTGGAAAATTTAAACACGATTCTAAAACTGGGCTGTTAATAAGAGAAAAATTATTCATCTCCCCGAATAAAATCTAACGAATCAAGATATATTTCGACATGAATTATTTTATTAAAAGTATATCTACCTTCGTCCTTCTTTTTTTCAAAAGTCTTGCTCAAATATTTGCACGAATAATTTAAATTTACAATGTATTTCGTTCTAAATATATAATTTTTGCTAAAATCTTCTCTACCTAAATTTAACTGAAAAGGGTAATTGAGATATATTACCCCATCAGTTACTTTCATAGCTTGTAACATTAACTGGACGCATTTCATTTTCAGTTTAACAGCATTGAGAAATTTTTATTTTTAAGATCAGTATAGTAAAGCTTTTACTACAAGTGCTCCGTGTCATTTTTACACAAGCGATTATTTAAAGCATTTAGCACTTCACAGTAAAATAAATATATACTGATACTTTTTCTTTAAATATCTCATTCCAAATAGGGTCCTATTTTTATCCAAATATAGGATTTACAAACATTAATTGAATATGTGAGAAAAAAATAGAGGAAAATGTACTCCTATATGTATGGTCACAAATGATGCATAAAGGGCATACCAATTGGCACCTTTTCTTCAAAGGCACTTCATTATCATGCGCTATCGAAATACAATTTTTTCTTTTTTTATGTGAAATTTTCCGTATTGGAAAAATTCATCGTATGTAATGTAAAAGGAAAATATGCGTAAAACTCGACCATTAAAAGATTTCGCCAAGCATCAAGTATTAAAACTTCTAAAAGATGCGGTAAGGTGATGCAATGACATATTTTCCTAGAATTATTATGAATATTCAGAACTTCCTATAGCAGTTTACGAGCTTTTATACATTGAAATCCTTGAGTACTCTTTTGGGCAATCTAAAGCGTTGTTGACGGTTCATTTACAAAGCAACACTGTTATACATGTACATAAAATTTTCTTACCTTAATGTGTATTTAAAACTTTAATGTACAAATTTATATTTAAAGTCTATAAAAAATTTTCATTCCTTACGAAAAATGCTAAGATATATACACTTACTCAGTGGTATGTTGGACAATGTTAATGCTATAGCCAAAGAAAAACTTTCGAGATGTGTTTAAAAGGAAGAACATTTTGCTCCGTCAAGAAAATGAGAAAGAAAGAAATGTAATCTCTAGCTGGAAGCTCTGAAATACCAGGAATAGGGTAGGACGTCACATCCACCATACAACCCAGACATGCACACCTTTAGATTTCTGCTTTTTCTCCCAAATGCCGTTGCACTATTTTGGAGCTATTTTTACTTCCTGAAGAGATCAAAAATGAGGCCGTAACTTTCTAAACTCTAAATTAAGTAACTTTTTTGAGGAAGAGCATCGAAAATATGCCTAAACTTTAGTAGAAAATTCTTATATATATATAACTGAGTGATGATTACTATTCAAATTGAGAAAATTGCAGGTATGATTGCCAAATAACCAAAACCTAGTAATATAACGTCAAATAATATATTTTATATTTTTTTTTGCTTTTGTTTTTAATTTGATTATACTTGTTTAATTATTGTAAATAAGGGTCATCACAAAATCTGTGAATCATTCGTTAGCTTACATATGCTATTGCTGAGAAAAGTTATTTGATTTAAAAGTAATAGAAAGCGGAAACACTGTACAGTGTATAAGCAATATCCAATAATTAATTATATCACAAGGCTTTTGTGACTCAGTTTAATTTACCTTTGAAGCTGGAAGATTCGAGAATAATTTTGTTTTCAATAAATATCATAAATAAATATCCAGCGATGTGTGGAAAATGGATACCTGAAAACAATTTGAATATCATCTAAGCCTACAAAATGAATTCCGATGAAAGGGCCTCTCCCGCTTTAATTTCCAGAGTAAACACTGTTTTATCGCATTATCCCATGGCTGTTTTTACTCTTAGGCCAATAACTGGGGCGCTCGATTTAGATTTAATGTCTTGAAGTATCGATCGATAAATGATTATGAGCTGAGAAGTGCCTTTTCAATGCGAATTCTGACTAAAACGGGCTTCATTCAGTCGCCGACAACCTCATTATATCAGTAAAATGTATTTGATGATAAACACATAATGATGACAGTTAAAATCCTCATTACGTGTTATGGAAAAAGCAGTCATTTTTCCGTCGCATAAAGAGTAAAAATCGATGATTTTGACACAAAAGCGTTTTAATGTCTCTTTTAAGAATGATAGTTCTAGTTAAGGAACTCTTGTATAAAAAATTTTATACGAAAGCTGTAAAAATATTTACTTTTTTTGCGGGTATCGTTCCATCGATATTATGTGCATTAATTACTTTATTTTCTTACTTAATGTATTACTTTATTTTCAGCTATGCTATTTTTAAAATGTGACATGATTTCAATTCATAACTGTAAAAAAATCATTTATATGAAAGAAGTAATTGAAGATTATGTATTTATACACATAAAAATAATGTGCCTCAATTGTAAAATGTTTTTTGCTTTAAAATGTAAATATAAAATCATATATCGTTTATTCCGGCGTATAATTTTTTTTTTGCACACCAGTAATTTCAAAACCCTTTTTTGATTTTTCAGTATATTATCCATATAACACACACTCTTTTATTTACAAAGAAACCTGAAATGTACATGCACGATGCTCTTATCTTTTGAAGTCATTCATTCCAAGGATTATACCCGGCATTTGAGAATGGTATACTGAATTCACAAACAATAAGGGGAACAATATGTGTGTGAAGGGAATTCTGAGGGAGTAGCAAAAAAATTCCGTAAACAGATTGGGTTCTACTCGATGCAGATGAGCATAAGAATGTTATTCTAGATTTTCGAGAAAAGAGGGACACAATTTGGGGTTAAGAACCCACTTCCGACCCGAATAAATTCACAGAATTAAGAGAAAGCTGTTTTATTTTTCTCTGCTCATTTGTGTTTCCGTGATTTTGAAGAAAACACCGAAGGTCTTAGTAAATCGTAATTGCTTTAATTAAAATAAAGTTGATTTAGTTTCCTTTTCAAATGCAGTCATTTAGTCTGCGGGGGAAAAAAGGAAAATCGTATTGTAGCAAAGATGTTTAGTATTGGATGTTTAGTATTTAGTATTGTGTGGAGAAAAAATGAAATCACAACAATCAATACACCAAAAAATAAGTGTGCATTCCATGAAGAAGTGTAGCGTGTTATCTCTGACATCATTTTGCTTCTAGTTGAAGTTCCTTTGATCATTTGCATATTTTTACAACTCGCTAGCAAGTGTCGGGTTTCAACATTTTTTTGATTCATGTGAGCCAATCAGCTCCCGGTGTTCCAAACGAGAAGAGGTCGCAAATGTCTGTATTTTAACAATCACTATCTCTCTCTCTCTCTCTCTTGGTTGCTTGATGGTATTGAAGTTTCGAGCTAGTTAATCGTTTTTCAAAAGTTGCATGTTGTAACTAAGCATTTTCAAACAAATTCTATATGCGACCTAAAGGCCTCGTCGCCTTATTGATCCCCTCGGAAGATCTTGATACACCATTTCTGATAAAGCCTCGAAAGGCAAGTGAAATATTCATTGTTTTACCTTGGTTACTGATACTTCATAATAACTGAAATCAATGATGAAAAAGATTGGAAGGATAATCCCTACATTTTTCACATTCTGAATGATAAATTATACTTTACACAATATGAAACCAATTTTTAAATTGCAAAAATAACTTAGTGAAGAAATTAAATGTAGTAATTTAATAATTTTCATCGATACAGAATTGGTGAATCGATTGTTTTTATAGAAGTATATTTAGGTCCTAAAATGCATTTCTGTTTCCTACATTGTTTTGGATCTTTATAGGGAAGTTTGTATACTACTCCTTGTTAATTCTGATTGTTAGTGATTTAAATATTTCCAAATTATTTTAGTACTTTGAAATTTATTATATGTGCTTCTAAATAATAAATTACGTTTTGATATTGTCGCGTAGAAAGGAATAAGGCGATGTTATCCAATACACAATTTATTTTGTCGTAGTGTTTTACACGGGCAGCACCACAACTGAAGACCTATCCAGCTGCAGTACTTTTATAAACCTGGTGGAGGGTTCTAGAATAACCACCAGGGGAAAGATTAACATAAATTCAATTTACATAATTTGCAAATGTCCATAATAATAAATAATGAAAGTCATGATTGAATTTAACAAACAAATATCTGGGAGGCTCGAACCCGAGCCACTTGCATTGTAGAGCAGTGCTCTAACCGTTCGGCCACTCAGAGCGTATCAGTTTGTGACATTTCTCCCTCCTTAGGAGACACAGCGACCCGCTGTAGTTGTTTCGAACGGCTTCTTGTAATAGGTCCAAAGTAAACTTGTTTAGGGTTCCTTTTGTCAAAAACAGTCCGGACTGGTTCCGTAGGTGACTTTTCTTGTTCAATATCTTCTAGCTGAAGGTCAGGGTCTTTATAAGGTTTCATTCGCAGAACATGTACCACGTCTCTTAATTTTCGTTTGGTGCGCATACTATCACAAGGTTCCACTTCATAAGTCACTTCGGATAACCTTTTTCTCACCCTATAGGGTCCAAAGTATCGCTTTAACAATTTCTCAGATAATCCAACTTTGCGGATTGGAGTAAATATCCAAACCAGGTCTCCCTCTTTGTAATTCACTATCCGATGTCTTTCATCATAACGGCATTTGTCTTTGTCTTGTGCTCTTGCTAGATGTATTTTTGCTAGTTGTCTAGCTTCTTCGGCCTTCATTATCAGGTTTTGAACGTAATCATTCGCTGATTCATCGGGAAGAAAGGGCAAAATGGCATCTAGTAGAGTATCCACATCACGTCCATGAACAAGGAAAAATGGACTGAAACCTGTCGTCTCCTGCTTTGCGGTGTTATATGCAAAGGTGACAAATGGAAGTATGTTGTCCCAATTCTTTTGGTCAACATCGACATACATGGCCAGCATGTCAGCGAGTGTTTTATTGAACCTTTCCGTGAGGCCATTTGTCTGAGGGTGATATGCAGTAGTTAGCAAATGATACGTCAAGCATAAATTATTTACTTCTTTAACGAGATTCGACAAAAATGATCGCCCTCTATCGCTGATGATTTCCCTTGGTGATCCATGTTTCAGTATAACGTCTTCAACCAGAAATTTGGCTATTTCCGTGGCTTCACCGCTTGGTAGGGCCTTTGTGATAGTAAATCGAGTGAGATAATCTGTACAGACAATTATCCATCTATTCCCTTGCTTTGTTAGAGGAAATCTTCCAAGTAAATCTATCCCTATTTTAGCAAACGGGATATCCCCTGGCAATATTGGATGAAGCAATCCTGGAGGTCGCTGAGGTTGAGATTTTCGCCTTTGACACTCTCGACAATGAGACACATAGCGTCGGACACTGCGGTATATGCCAGGCCAGAAATACTTCCGTCTGATTCGGTCGTACGTTTTGGCAAACCCTAAATGACCCGCTGTCGGTGCATCGTGAAGGCTTTTTAATACGTCCCCTCTAAGATGTTTCGGTATGAACAATAACCACTGCTTTCCTAAAGGATCGTAGTTTTTTCTGTATAAAATTCCACTAATTTCTTTAAACTTTGAGAAGTCTCTCTTTCTAATCATTTCGTCTCGAATATTTGCTACATCAGGGTCTTTACTTTGCTCACTTTCGAAATTGGTCATGGTATTAAGGAATGGTATATCTTCAGTGGGCTCTTCTTCAATTTTAAGCAGTGGGCTCCTCGATAAGCAATCAGCATCCTGGTGCTTTCTTCCGGTCTTGAAAACTATTTCCACATCGTACTCTTGAAGACGCAAAGCCCACCTTGCTAATCGCCCAGATGGATCTTTTAGATTCGCCAACCAGCATAAAGAGTGGTGATCTGTTACCACTGTAAATGGGTGGCCAAAGATATAGGGTCGGAATTTACTTATCGCCCAAATAACTGCTAAACATTCCTTCTCTGTAGTCGAATAATTTTTCTCGGATGTTGAAAGTGATCGGGATGCATAAGCAATAGGCCTTTCAAACCCACTCTGTATTTGTACGAGAATAGCACCAATGCCATATCCACTGGCGTCAGTATGTATTAAGGTTTTAGCTTCTGGTTTAAAGAAGCCAAGCACAGGATATCTCGTCAGCAGTGATTTTAAAAGGATGAATGCTGATTGATGTTCTTCTTTCCATACAAATTTAACATCTTGCTTCAATAATTCGTGCAACGGCCTGGCGATGTCGGCAAAATTATGGACAAATCGGCGATAATAAGAGCAGATCCCTAAAAAGCTTCTAACTTGCGTAACGGTTTGGGGGGTTGGAAATTCTAGAACTGCTTCGACCTTCCCTGGATCTGGACGAATTCCATCTTTGTCCACTAAGTGACCAAGAATCTTAAGGCTTCTTTGACCAAAACGACACTTTTTATGGTTCAGTGTCAATCCAGCATCTCGTATGCACTGAAGCACCATCCTCAATCTCAAAAGATGTTCTTCGAAAGAGGCAGCGTAGACAACGACATCATCTAGATAACATAGACAGTGCTTCCACTTCATCCCTTTAAGGATACTATCCATCATTCTTTCGAACGTGGCTGGGGCGTTACATAACCCAAATGGCATAACCTTAAATTGGTATAATCCATCCGGAGTAATAAAAGCCGTCTTCTCTCTGTCTCTTTCATCGACTTCAATCTGCCAGTATCCAGACTTAAGGTCTATTGTAGAAAACAAGCTTGCACCCGAAAGGTTATCCAAGGCATCGTCAATCCGGGGTAAAGGGTACACATCCTTTTTGGTAATTTTGTTCAAGCGACGGTAATCCACACAGAAACGCCAGGATCCATTTTTCTTTTTCACCAGAACAACTGGGGATGACCACGGACTCTCCGAATGCTCTATGATGTCAAGCTTCAGCATTTGATCAACCTCTTTTTGAATTATTCTTCTCTCTTCAAAAGACACTCTATATGGCTTTTGCTTAATAGGTTGGCAATCGCCGGTGTTTATCTTGTGTTTTACTTTACTCGAGACTCTTATTTTGTTCTCAAAATCAAAAACATCTGTAAAGTCGTTAAGCAACTTCAAAAGATCTTTCTGTTGCGCCTCACGCAGTTCCGGGTCTACAAGGCATTTGAATTCTTTCACCGACTGTCTAGGGTGCTTCATCTGTTTTACTTCGATTTTGTCAGCATTCTCGTTCAAAGAACTTACCAATCCATCCTCAATATCCGTCATTTCGGCTATACACATGCCAGCTGGTATTATCTGTGGCTGAGAGGAACTGTTAGCAATCCAAATATCTATTTTACCATTCTGGAGTGTGGCTATTGTAGCTGGGACTTTTAGCTGTTTTGTCCATTCAAAATTCTTCATTCCAGTAACTATAACCTTTTCTAAGGTCTGGTGGTCTTTAGCCAAAGCGGAAATCTTTCTTATAGAGTTTCCTGGAATGACAACATCACTGACCGCATATAAACCAGAATTTACTTCATTCATTTTGAGATCATTTGGAGAGACTTCTCCAATCTGAAGTTCACCTGATCCGCAATCAATAATGGCATCAGTTGCTTTGAAAAAGTCCCATCCCAATATGAGATCATGACTGCATTGCTGGAATACCAAAAATTCGAAAGGTTGCACCACTCCATTCAAGTTCACTCGCAACATGCATCGTCCTATAGCTTCTACAACCTTACCACAGGCAGTTCGAAGAATCGGGTTGTGTTCTGAAAACATGGGCGTCCTTAGTTGCGTGCGTAACTGTTCGGAAACTACTGAATAATCAGCTCCTGAATCAACCAAGGCATTAACGATATGCCCATTGACAGTTACGGATACAAAGTTTTTGACTAGTTTAGCAGCCGTGTATACTGGAGGGTTTTCGTTTATTGCGGCCTTACCTCCCACGCAGGTCGCATGCCTTAGTTTTCCTCACTGGACCTAACAGGTGAGCGACGAGATGGAGATCTTGATTGGTGGCGTTGTGGATTGCGTCTAGGGTACGGCGAATTACTTCTGTAACGCTGGTAATTAGATTCAGGATCGCGGCCGTAATCAGAAAGAGAGTCGGAATCCCAGCGTTCTGACTGGTCTAATTGCCTTCTTTGTCTTGCTGCGTTAAAAACACGTCGTCTATCACGGCAATATCTAGTCACGTGACCCGGTCGTCCACAATGAAAGCAAATTGGTACGTTATCTGAAGTACGCCAAAGGTCAGTCTTCCTTCCGGTATCCTGTTGAGTTGGTCTGTTTTCTTGTCGAGGTCTCGGCCTTGGTCTCCAGGAACTTCCGCCAGTCCTTTGAGTTCTGTAAGGGGAAGGCGTAGGTTTTTCTCGAGAGAGTGGAGCCAAATTGCTTCGAACTTCTTCTCGGATAATTGATTCTAAATTGCTTGGCTCGTCGTCTATACATGTTGCGATCCGTGGAGTACTTTCTCGATTTCTTCTTTAACAATCCTTCGAATTAGATCGCTTAGATCTCCTTCATTGGCCATTGACATGGGTGTAACATTAGGTAGTCTCTCATATCGTAGCGGCACAACTCGTCTTTTTCTCATGGCATCCACTTCACGGCAACACGTAACAAATTTATCTACTGTGCTAACTTCTCTGTTTATCAGTACCTGGTAGAGATTTTCAGCCACCCCTTTCATGAGATGCGATATCTTTTGATCTTCTGGCATATTTTTATCCACTTTCCTGCATAATGACAATACGTCCTGAACGTAAGACTCATGCGTTTCGCCAGGACGCTGAGCCCTTGTCCTTAATAATCCTTCTGCAAAACTTTTTACGTCCTCAGGCTTTCCGAAAGTCTCTTCAAAAAGTCTCTCGAAGTCTGTCCAACTTTTCAATCGATCTTCATTGTTGTCAAACCACAACCTTGCAGTTCCGCTTAGATAGAACACGACATTTGCAAGACGTACTGTTTCATCCCAATTGTTGTAGTTAGCAATCCTCTCGTAATCATTTTTCCATTTTTCAGCATCTTCGTATTCAAGCCAGAGAATGAACAAGGCTCTCGTGGCAAGCTGATAGGTAACATACATAGATGGGATTGATGATGTTGCCTTGTCTTCCGTTTCACCTTCCGGCATTCTTTTTACAGTTCGGACTCGGCAAGGTAGCAACCCGTATTCTGGAGGTAGCCCTTGGAGCCTTCGACTTTCTCTGATATCCGTTGTTGCCGATGGCTATCGTTACCCCGCGCCTCCACCAAAATGTCGCGTAGAAAGGAATAAGGCATGTTATCCAATACACAATTTATTTTGTCGTAGTGTTTTACACGGGCAGCACCACAACTGAAGACCTATCCAGCTGCAGTACTTTTATAAAACCTGGTGGAGGGTTCTAGAATAACCACCAGGGGAAAGATTAACATAAATTCAATTTACATAATTTGCAAATGTCCATAATAATAAATAATGAAAGTCATGATTGAATTTAACAAACAAATATCTGGGAGGCTCGAACCCGAGCCACTTGCATTGTAGAGCAGTGCTCTAACCGTTCGGCCACTCAGAGCGTATCAGTTTG
>BMAO01031643.1:0-17612 GCA_019973975.1 Trichonephila clavata
CACACACACACACACACACACACACACACACACACACACACACACACACACACACACACACACACAGCTCTAACCTAGTTTGTTCATTAGCAGCTTTAGTCGTCCGATCCTCAACGATCGATTTGACGATACCACAAACAAACTCCTGGTCCGTTTGAAACGCATCTGAATTTTCAATTAATTTCTAATATCTAAAATTTTTGCATTGTCAAGAACAGTCTCTCTCAAGTTCTTCGGCAATTAATTTTAAGTCAATTTTTTAGGTTGTTTAAGAAACTCATTTTTCAATTTAAAGAAAATTGTGCACAGTACCTTTCAATGTAGATTTCTTCGGCTCCGAGCCCTAGGTGTGGGGTGCTGGGTTGGTTTACACAAACACACCACTTGAATAACAGAATATCGGTTTATTTGGTGAAGATGATGTATGACAGGTTCATGAATGAAATATTTACAGAGAAAGGTACAGTTCCGTTTTCCAGAGTTGTAGAGAGTTCCTCATAAACAGCACTCGCATATGTTAATGGTATATCTGGTCGCCTACTCGCGATCAGACAATTCGCAGTTAGTCTCTCCTCGAGAGCCTCGTTTAGACGTCTCTCCTTCGCGAGAGTTTCCGGTCCAACCCCCGTCTGTCTTTGTGATCTGCGACTAGGGGGTATCGGGGGCGAAGATGCTGCATTCTGGTGGAGAACTGAGGAATCAATTCCCACAACGCTCGGCCATCGACGTGTGAGGTCCTCCGAACACTGAAACATGAAAGGAAACGAAAAAAAATCTGAAAAGAAAAAGATAAAATGAAAAAGTTGTTGAAAAGCAATGGAAAGAGGTGAACTCAGGCTACAACATCTTCAGTCCAAGGCTTCCTGTGGTCAGCTGAAGTAGATGCTGCTGTTGGCCCTTAATGAAATCTGACTTTTGCGACGTTGTAGCGGTCATTTGTCCTTGTCTTGACCACATTATACTGTCCTAAAAACTTGGGTTTAATCTTCAGACCTCCTCCGAATTGAGTTCTTTTTATTGCCACTAAGTCATTGTTTTTGTAACGTGATGCAGGTTTACGACGTCGATTGTACTGTCGTCGCTTCTCCTCCTGCATTTCCAAGATGTTCACTTTTGCTTCTTCGCGCATATCCTCTCTCTCTCGAAGCATGTGACTTAATGGTTTCGCGATCGTAGAATAAACCGGCACAAATTTTCTGAAATATCCTGAGAGACCTAGGAAACTTTGCATTTGCTTAATATTCTTAGGCCCAGGAAAATTTCGGACTGACGGAGTAAACTGATTTTGTAAAAAAAATATCAGTGTTATGAATAACGTCAAGTGATGCTCTGTCAATCACCGACGAACAAACCGAAAATTTGTTTTTAATCCGAAGAGAAAAAAAAATCCGATTGTTGATTTTTTCCCCTCTATTAGTTCATTTTCCGTAAGCAAATTAAGACAATTTGGCGGAAAAATTCCCTCCATTTCTAATTGATCGCTTATTGCAGCTTGAATTTTGACAGGTTTACTATTTTTATTAAAACTAAAATTGAAAGTTGCGGTTTCTGCGCGAACCTTGTGTTACCAAAACAGCTTTTTATTAAAACACTACCCGAAAGTGGTTTTTTTGTGAAAAAAGGATTTATTTATAATTATGATCTCACTTCCGGAATCTTTTAGAAATTTTATTTTCTTTCCGTCTACGAAAATATCAATGAATTCTAACTGATTACGTAATATGCTATTTTGCGGAGACCCAATACCGGATGCAATAATTTCATCCCCTCTCTCGGTTTTGACTTTACTTCCCTCAAACCTTTTTGGACAATTACGAGCGAAGTGAAACGTTTCTCCCCTTTCCCCACATACGAAGCATATCCTTTCGGATTTTAAATTTTGTTTTTTATTTTGCCGGGGTGACTCATTTTTCGTTTTTTGATTTTGGAATACTTCCGTTTGGTTTAGGCTGACTTTCGGGTTGTTAATCTCAGCTAAAGATTTCCCTCCGATGAAAAAAATAAATCGCATTCTCTACCTAATTGCGCTGGATTAAACCAAGTTTTGCCTTCCCGAACACCTATATATTCCTTGGTTTTAAAATCTAATGTCTCATATAACTTGTCTGCAACAATTAAATCGCATAACTTTTTAAGTCCTTTTCGATTTCCCTCACTTGGCAATAATAATCAAATATATGTTGCCGTTAATCTCGATGCAAACCGAATATGAGATTCATTCGGAGAGCGTTGAGCATTTTTAAATTTACCTACGCATTCTCTTGTGGTGTCGGTTGGAATTCAGCTAAAAATAACTCTTTCAAATTTTTTATAATTAGTTAAATCTTCCTCTGTTGCGTACATAAAAATGTTATTAGCTTTAACCCCTAGCAAATTAATTAATACCTCTGCCTGTAAACCTACCGGAACTTATTTAGCAGCAAATGCTTTTTCTAACGAGATAAAAAACAAATGCAATGCTTCTGGTTTCTCAGGTAAAGCAATGGTTAGTGTTTTTATGCTTTTTATAAAACTCTCAAAACTAAGCGGCGCGTTCACTCGTTCACAAGGCGATGATTGTTTTTTAAAATTTTTCTAGCTCTACCTCCTTCTCGAGCTGAGCCAATTTAATTTTCACACACACACGCACACACACAACACACACACACACACACACACACACACCACCACACAAGCTCTAACCTAGTTTGTTCATTAGCAGCTTTAGTCGTCCGATCCTCAACAATCGATTTGACGATACCACGAACAAACTCCTGGTCTGTTTGAAACGCATCTGAATTTTCAATTAATTTCTTAATATCTAAAATGTTTGCATTGTCAGGAACAGTCCCTCTCCAAGTTCTTCGGCAATTAATTTAAAGTCAAATTTTTTTAAAGTTGTTTAAGAAACTCATTTTTCAATTTAAAGAAAAATTGTGCACAGTACCTTTCAATGTAGATTTCTTCGGCTCCGAGCCCTAAGGTGTGGGGTGTGCTGGGTTGGTTTACACAAACACACCACTTGAATAACAGAATGTCCGTTTATTTGGTGAAGATGAGGTATGACAGGTTCATGAATGAAATATTTACACAGAAAGGTACAGTTCCGTTTTCCAGAGTTGTAGAGAGTTCCTCATAAACAGCACTCGCATATGTTAACCCGCGGTCACTCGCGCCTGTTTTTCTACCGTCGTTACTCGCGGGGTGTAGAGAACACCCCAAACTTTTAACACGTTTATTTAAATATGAAAAAAAAATAAGTCAATAATGATGCACATTTGTAAAATACAAGATGTTTTTTGTATGATACAAATAAAAATATTACTTTTATTTTAAACAAATTGGACTGACATTATTTTAAAGTAAACCTGCAAAATTTTCATTTTAAAATACATAATTTTGTATTTTTTGTAAACCACGAGAAAAACGTTTATACCAGTAATAAACTTACTTCGTAATTAATGTTAAGGATAGTACAAATTAAAAAACAAATATTTTAATCATTTTCCAAGCATGCAGAGCAGACTATAAACAAAACTGAATTGCTCGCGGAAAGTTCTCAGTACTCCAGATAAATTTTTGAAGGTCATTACGTTCCAATCGTCCTAGCGAGAATGATTGCATCAAGCCTGAACGTTCAATGACCTAAAATGAGCATCTACTGAAAAAATCGTGGTTCTGCGCATTCTTTTTGAAATTTTAGGAGGCTTTTCTTGTCGTTGGGGTGTACAGAGCACCCCGCGTGAGTGATCGCGGGTTAATAGTGTATATGGTCGCCTACTCGCGATCAGACAATTCGCAGTTAGTCTCTCCTTCGCGAGAGTTTCCGGTCCAACCCCCGTCTGTCTTTGTGATCTGTGACTATCGGGGGCGAAGGGTGATGCATTCTGGTGGAGAGCTGAGGAATCGATTCCCACATACATGCATATTAATGTATTTTAAAATAAAATATTAACGGAAAGAGTGAAAAGCTTACCCTATTTTAGATGCTTCGAGTACGAAAATATAACTCAATCACTCGCGGGGTGCTCTCAGCATTCCAGATAAACTTGTGAAGGTCATTACGTTTCAATCTTCCGAGTGAGAGTGATTGTATCAGGCCTGAAGATTCAATGACCCAAAATGTGCAGCTATAGAAAAATGGTGGTTCTGCGCATTCTTTGCGGAATACTAGGAAGCGTTTCTTGTTGCTGGGGTGTACGCAGCACCCCCCGCGCGAGTGATCGCGGGTTAGCCGATTCAAAATTGGCCGTCGGTCAATAGAGAGTGACCAGCGTTCTGAGAGGCTACAAACCGCTCGAAATGCAGCTGTTGTTGAGAAGGGGGAAATCTCCTGATAATCTAAGATCGTTTATTAACCGTATGAGAGGCTTGAGAGGTTGACATTAGTACAGGCTCTCCAATTGTAATTTTGTGTAATTTTGAGCAGAGCGGCTGTGAAATTTGCTCCCAAGGTTCTATTGGGCAGCAACAACAACAACACACAAAAACCCGTCTTGCAACTGCATGGGACCTACTGGATACTATCAAAACTGAACCTGGCTCCTTGCGATTTCGGGATGTTTCCGAACATGAAAATGCAATTGAAAACGTCCCGTTTTCAGAAGAACAAAAATGAGATAAGGCAGCACGCGACAGCCGAGTTGAATACCATTCCAAAAGAGGCCTTTTAGAAGTGTTTTCGAAAGTGTAAGGAATGCTGGGCTAAGAAAGTGAAGGTGCTAGGGGCCTATTTTAAGTTTGATTAGGATTCCATTCCCGTAAAGTAACCAAGATATTCTTTCTGGCCAAAGGTCCGATACTTTTCGAACAGACCTTGTATACATACAAACATACTTGTATATATGTATGTATAGTTTTCACACATGATTTTAAAACATACATCAATAAATCAAGAAAAATGCCATATAGTGTCTGGTATAAATACGCTTAAAACTAAAGTAATAATTGAAATTATAGTAAGGAAATAATTGATAACCTGAAAGATAAAAATATCTTTTATTTACAGCTTCTTGATTTTGAAAATATTTTCAATTTTACTGATATCAATGTAATGTGATTAAAACACTTTTATTAATTTCCTTAGCTTCTATTGGAATAAAAAAAATACTCTTTTAATTTTCTATAAACTTATCTTTATCAGAAAAACTTTAAATGTCGGAAATAATTCATTATTTTTATAATTAAAGTGCAACTGTGTTTTTAGCAAAGTTTTAATTTTTTTTTCATAATGTTTGAAATTTCTGTTCATTTACAAAATATTAATTTTTCTACTCTCAGATGACGATACATTCAGTCACTTGTAAATATTTACATACAGATCGCTATATATATGTATTCAGGTTTTCGTAATGGTTTTTCAAAGCATTCATACATTTATTCTTAATTTATTTTAATTAATTTTACTATCGTTTAAGACTAATAATAATGTACAATTTTGAGTGCTTCAAATACGTATTAAAAAAAAACATTCCACATCTTCGTAAAAAAAAAGTCAAAAATAAATGAAGTAAACGTTCATAATAATAAACATTGAAATAAATTTTTTACGATATTAATAAAAATAAAATGACTACCAATTTCAGCTATATTATTCATCATAATTTGTATCTAAAGTACTTCACAGTTGCTCTTGGATTTTAAGTTGGTGTGGTGTGGTAGTAAGGAGTAGGGTGAGGGGTGCCAGCTCAGTGTCTCCTCGTCATTTAACCATGGTTCAAAATTAAGAGGTCCTTCCCAAAAGCCCTTGTGTAGCTAAACAGTGCGACGTTAATATTCACTCGGATTTTCAGGCTGCAGAAACAATCCATGGATTGAATATTACTAGTATGCACAGGTAACGAAACTTCCAAATATTTTAATGTATGAAGCAATAAATATTACGAGAGGAAAATTAAACATAAATTTGTCATAACGTGTATTAAACACTTAATATTATAATTATGAAAAAGTTATCAACAACAATAGAATGACCTTTACTTGCTTCATGTTTGTAAATGTTGGTAGTTAACTTTCTTGCCACCTGTTCCAATCCCCATTTCTTTTCGAACCTTCCCATTAACTTTAGATGGGACACGTGTCTGCCCTAATTTTTTTTCTAAAGCTTCTAAAAGTACTTTACTCAAGCATTGCTTTTTTTTATCAAAAAAAAAAAATCCCTAGTAGAAACGAAATAGGGAAAAATGTATTCGACGATCTAACTCTAGATATTTCGGTTAAAAGGCGGCATCCATTTTTCATCAGTTTCCCATTTCTCATCTCAAGCTTTCAGCAAACGCTGTCGTAATTGCCTGAAGCAGGTCCTTTTACGAGTAAGTCACAGAACTATCTCACTCGTTCTTGTTTCGCACACACTCCAATGCATTTCTCTGTAAGAGATCGTTTCGAATTATTTTGTTCGTTGTACACGTGTCAGGACTTTTTCAGGTCAAGGACTTAAACGAAATCGGATGAAAGGCTGACAACAAACCCTATTTTAAAGAATTAAAGTTTGCTTTCTCTGTAAAAATTTTAAATTCTTGAATTTTTGTGCTAAAAGAGAAAGAGAGAAAAAAAAACCTTTTGATTGTTTGTTCTTTTTTTCCTTTAATGGATATTTTTTTAATAGTGCACATAAATAATTAATTTTTCAAATGTTTTGCTTGTAAATATCAAGTTTCGACATAAAATATTTTTCCTTCTCCCTTCCAGAATTTTTTATAAATGATATTTTTATTTTCTAAAACGAAATATTAAAGAAAATACAAAATGACCTTATAGATTTATTACAGCATGCTGTTACAAAATTATAGATTTAAGCATGTTTTTAATTTGTGCAGATATTCAATCTTTTTATTGTTTTGTATAATAAATGCAAACTAAAATAATTAGTAAGCATGGTAACATGAACAACAAGCTAAAAACATTAGAAAATACTAAAAGTAAACATATAACATTTCATGTTAAAAGAATAACCTGGATTAAGTTTCTTAAGCAAGCAGTATTAATTTAAAAATTCTCAACAATGCTTCCAATAGTATCAGTATTACTATATCCCCATCTCTGGGAGTGAGCATTAAAGTCTCCAAAAAGCAATGATCGTCGACTCCCTCCATCTAGCAAGCAGTCCAAATTAGGTCGATTAATCGGTGGATTATACAGGAAAAAGACGTGGTAATGCATGTCTCCTCTCCAGGCATTGATCTCAACCGCCTCGAGTCTATCAGAGTCCGTCATTGTGTGTCTAACAGTCATATTTGCAGTAAATGAATTTTTGATGTACACAATGATACCAGAAGCGACCTGTCGTGCACGCTGCAAACAGAATGTCTGATATCCATTTATACGATAAAAGTCAAAATTCTCAGTAGATGCACCACTCTCAACAATGCCCAGCAAGTCAAAATTTTGATTAAAAGCAATAAATTTCAGCTGGCTCT
Source organism: Trichonephila clavata (assembly GCA_019973975.1). Lineage (NCBI taxonomy): Eukaryota > Metazoa > Arthropoda > Arachnida > Araneae > Nephilidae > Trichonephila > Trichonephila clavata. The sequence goes on from BMAO01031643.1 coordinate 7,398, forward strand.
GCTCTATCTCAGCCTGACTCTCCTCTTGGCTACCATAGCATTAAGAGGATCATTGCTTCTAGATTCAAGAGATTGTAAAAGAACTCTGCGAATGGAAAAAGTTGGGGTTCCTTAATGGAGAGTCCCATTCCTTGTGACCTGTCAAGACCTGTGGGTGTCGCAAACTTCAGAGTCCAGACTGGACATGACTACCTCAGAAAGCACCTTTTCAGATTTGGTTTTGCTGATTCTCCAACGTGCTCACTTTGTTCTAATGGAGATATGGGTGGAGACCACCTGGAGTCTTGTCCTGGACTTACCGACATAGTAGCTGTTAATGCTGCTAACAAATTGTCTTTTTACGTGTGTGTCTCAGAACTGTCCCCAAAAGCCCTCGTGTAGCTGAACAGTGGGACGTTAATATTCACTCACTCACTCACTCAGGACTGTATTGGGCTGCCAGACATAGACTGATGGCGGTCATGCCTAGGTCTGGCGCAGGTTAAAAAAAAGCATTAATCTAAAATAATAACTTAAACTTTAAGTAAAAAATTAGTTTCTGAAGTGATTTTCATTTTAAATACAAAGACATTGATGATATATATAAGACATGGTAAAATTAAAAAGAAATTCAAATATAGTGAAAATCGTGCAAAGTGTGAGTGGTGCTTATATAAGTACCGTCGCTAGATAAAGGGTTAACTCTCTCGTTCATAGTAACAATTAATGGGGTCTAAATAAGAACAGAAAGCACACAATATAGTATCTTTATTCTAATAAAACATAATCTAATACTTAAATTGCTTGAATTACTAATAAAATACCAGGCTGTCTTTTAAGTAAGTATGTTTTTGAAATGTTTCCGCTGCTGCAGTATGTTCGCTGTACCGAAGAAGCGCTCTAATTAAGTTCATACATCAATTAACCCCAGACACTATAATGAAAGAAACCGAAACCTTTGACGTTTATTTATGTATGTTTAAAAGGCTTCAGAGAGTTGAAAATACCACTGATTGTAAAGAAAAAGCTCTGTCATTCTCTACGCAAAAGATGTTAAAACCTCAAAAAAATTATATTCAGATTAGTGAAACATATGAAGAGAATACTGTGAGCTGTAAACTAAAGAAATAACTTAAATACAAATTAGTTATTGCAAAAAATACATGTAAATACGCATTTTTTTCATAAATTTCATATTAGTTTTTCTGAAAACGCCTTTAAATACGAAGTATTTCCTCATGAAAAAACCTTTGATTCATTTCATTGCCCAAATAATTTAAACAAATGCTCAAAATTTTATGCAAATATCTCTCTTAGCGTTTGAAATTTCATGTTAACGGTAAAAAATTTTAACCCTTTGACTGCCGATTAAAAGTTACGCGATTCATTCCTTAGCACTCCCGTTTTTCTTACGGTGGCGCAATGCGATGTATTGGGGGGGGGGGAGAAGAAAAGGAAAAGAAGAGAAATGCTTCTCTAAAATAAGAAACTCATACGCAAACAAACACTGTCATGGTTATTTTATTGCATTCCAATACCTTCGGATTAATTTTACTAATAGCAGTGTAAAGAAAAGATTGTACTTCGAAAATACGTATATATACGTTTGAGGCAGTCAACGATATCGCTGAGCAAGACCTATATATACGCTGGGTGTTCTAAAAGGGTTAATGGGATTGAACGTTTTGGGAACAATTAAGCTAAAGATTTAGCAATGGGATATCCACGAAGTCTGTTCTCCTTACTCTGTCTTTTTTCCATCCAACCAAATTGTCATTTTAAGCTAAAACAACGCCGTCCCATAAGAGAACGTCCTCACCGAAAAATGTATAAATAATCAACGTAGACGAATAATATAGCAGTGAAGGATTGTAGAGAATAGTAGATGCGTGTGAAAGATATTGTCACATTAATTCGTGTCAGTACCATATTTTGCTTAACCACTCTTACTATATTAGAATACGAGGTATTTTAACTTATTCAAGTCCGAGGGATTGTATATAAGTTCAAAATGTTTCTTAGCCTTCAGATTGTCTTGTCTGAAGATCTCGTATTCATTCATAGAAACTAAGGTATGCGACTAGGTTGAAAAAGTGTTTTTTGACAAAAATGTCGAATTTTTTTATGATTGTAAACCAAAGCCCCAACATTTAAGATTCCAAAACAGTCTTTATTTTAATTTTACGTAATTTAGAACTCTAGATATAGCAATTTTAATAAGTCATAGTAGCTGAAAACGAAACCGGAAGTAATGTCATCTGGACCGGAAGTGAGCGACATATATGAAGTGTTTAAATATTATTTCCCTAAAATGGAATTTCAAAAACCAAAATTTTAATTATCTGTTTACTAAGCCACAGTTTGCTAATAATTATTTCAAACAATTTTGTTGCAAACGATTGGCAACGCTATTTTAAGACTATCACTATTCCGTGTTTGTTTACATTCGACGTTACATTTACCACGCCTATCTTAATTCTGTTATTTCTATATTTTGCTCTTTATTTTTAGAACTTAAATTATTTTAATTTAATCTTAAATTTATTTTACCTGAAATCATGGGTAAATGTCGTTCACATCGTCCCCGTAAAAGAAAGTTTCATGGAAACCAAAATACACACAATGAAATTGCTTCATGCAAGGAAGAAATTATGACCACCAGTTCACTGAAGCTGCAGCATTGTTATCAGGTAAATGATGATGAAAGTAATACAGAACATTTAACTGGAAACAGGTTGATTGATCTGGAAATTTTAATTGGTATTTTTTCCTTATTGTGTTGCCCAAATAAAAAGTGTAGAGCAGGAAGCCTTTATCTTGTGGAAGATTCAAGGTTTGGATTATCTTCAAACTTTTCTTTGCACTTCGGCATTTTGTACTTCGAAAAAGTTAGACAAAATGAATGAGCTCAATACTCGTTTTGTTTATGGCTTAAGATTGATTGGTAGAGGTGTCTCAGCAGGAGGAAAACTTTGTGCTGTTTCGAATCTACCTCCCTTTCTCTCAAAGCTTGCATTCCGCCAACAAGAAAAAAAAAACTCCTCAGTGCTGCTACTTCCATTGGAGAAAAAATAATGAATGACGCAGCAAAAGTGTCGTAGTCTCCCACTACCCCCAGGGTTATTAATTACCCTTTGCATATTATCTATGTTTGGATATGTATGATTCATAATTAATTACTTAAATAATAAATCAGTTATTTATTATTTCCTTAGGATAGAAATACACAATTAATAATCAACTTTAAGAACAATAAATTATCATGGAGTGCGATCAGAATTCAATTATGGACGACGGAATACTAACTGATATCACGAGGGGAATAACGCATACAATCAAACTACACATTTAAATCTAATCTACAAAAATTACAGACCTGATATCTTCTTAGGAATGAACTTTGGAAACTAGTAGAAACTATGAAGTGGCTTCAATCCAGGATATCTTCAATTACGTCTGAATCGAATTAATGAATCTTTTTCAATAATCTTCTTCCCGCTATCAAACTTCACTTAATTAAACTAAACTCTTAGAAACACTTTCTTAAGCAATCGCGTAGTTTACTCTTTAATCAAAACACGGAATCCTCCTCTATCAAACCACTTAGTCATCCTCTATCAAACCGCTTAGTCATCCTCTACTCTTCATTTCATTTCTCCCTTTTATATCTCTTTCGAACTCGCTAAACCCGAAACTATCTTATTTGCATAAGTCACACTTTCAGCTCTCAGCGGGGATTGGTCAAAATAAATACAATTTAAAAAGTTTATAAGAGAAGGTTAGTGAAACGCGTAAGCACCCGTCACAACCCCCCTCCGAGAAAAAAAGCGTGACTTATTGAAGGTCTAAACGACCTGCAAGAATTCGCTTAATTTACCTAACATCTGAAAAACACTGAACCTGCACAAAATTTTAACTACTCTAGAATGCCTGAACTTGTAAAAAGTTAACTCACGAACTTTATAACGCCTGCAAATTCTGAACTTGTAGAAAGTTTTAACTCTCTAAGTTATAAACATTAATTGAACTAACACACAGAAATGATTACTCAAAAGGGGTACTCCACTTCAATTTATTGTTCTTGCACATGTTTAGGTTTCCTACAGTGCATCCCATTCGGGCGAAGATCAGGGGAAAACCTTTCAAGGAAAAAACCCTGATCATGCACTTTACTTAAGTGCTAATAAATATAAAAAATTTTACAACAGTATCTTCATACGACATCAAACTTTCATCACATCACTATGTTCAGGGACTGCTGCCCTGAAAGGAAACCTTGTCAATTTTCTTTCTAAAACATGACATTAAATGCACAGAACTTTTATACAACTTCCTTAATGACACAAAGTATGGCATACATTATATTATATATATATATAGTTTAATAACAAAATAACCCTTATCTGGTTTCATTCTCAAAAATTCCCAATCAATCGCGCTGCGCTGTTAATGTTTTTTGTTAGTATTCCTAATTACGCCGCGCCCAGAAACCAGACACTACTTATACATCTTAATTACACACAAAATATATACATTTTACATAGAATATATATCACAACAAACAATACAAGTAATCTCACATATAAAGCCACGTCTTTAATGTGTAGCAAAACAATTGCAATTCAACAAATGTTTTTCCACAATTTGGAAAAAAATTAAATACAAAAGTCTTTTCAACCGATATGAAAATGCACACAACTCAGTGACACTTTTGTACGTTAACTTTACAAAAAAAATTAGACTAGCCCACATGGAAAATACTCCGAACTGTCTGTCAGAGGAAAAATAAACAAATTAGAATTATACAACCTGACTAGTCTTTAGATCCAATCTGCATAGGCTTTGTCTCCCACCATGGCTTCTGTGCTGGATGACCTTGTCCTAGAGTTGTCCACTCTGCGCTCCAACCTTCTGGGTCTCCTCTTCCATCGAGTCCGTTGAAGTTGATATGCTCCTGCTGAGGCGTTGTTTTCTTCTGTGAGAACTGGAACTTGGCTGTTGTCCACTCGAAGTCGGCTCCGAAGATTGTATGGACAGCTCCTTTCCTGATGAGGTCTGTTGTACTTGAATCTGTGGGATGGTCCTGGAACTGCTCTTTCAGAACTATTTTCTTCCACCTTTCTATAACGTTTTCTGGAGGGACGAGAGGACATTGACGAGGAAATCTTTCTTTTCTCGCGATCTACCTGGGCCTCTGGTCTCTTCTTTTGTACGTTTTCATACCAGGATTCAGGCCTTCCTCTTTCTCTCTCTCAGTGTATAAAGGTCTCCTTTTCCTGAAATTATACGCGCCACCCCCGAAGAAACAGCAGATTCCGTCCGTCCACGTTTTTTTCTCCCCTCCCCTCCATCGTGTCTATTCGCAACTATATCTCTACTACCATTTACATTTCCTGCTTTCGATCCTTTACGACCACCTCTATCATTCTCCGATTGCACCAATGACGACTGCGCATCATCTGACCTGATTGATGTCACTGCACCATGATCACTACTAGTGTTACTTTCCGACTCGGCAACACTGTCTTCTCTTTGATGGTAAATTCTCACCTGGTCCACATTAACCGTTATTCTTTTACCAAATTTTAATATTACTAAATTAATATTATTTTTTACACTCAGAACTTTATATGGGCCTTCAAACTTTGGCATAAATTTACCTACTATTTTTTTACATTTTGAACTTAACGGGTGAGTTTTAACTAATACTAGATCACCAACTTTCACATTATTTTCACGCCTCTTTTTATTATAATATTTCGCCCACTTCTCTTGCTGGCGCTTTGTATGAACTCTGGCCTCCTCAAACAACCTTTCTATGTTCCCACAAACTAAATCTGATCCATCAGTTACCATAACTAATTTCTGAAAAGGGGTGATTAAATTTCGACCTAAAAATAATTCCGCCGGTGTTTTACCCGTTGTCTCATGTACTGCTGTCCTAATCGCATAACCGAACTCTTGCAGAAATTGATCACAGTTAGTGTGATTATCCGCGACAAAACTCGAAATCATTTTTAAATGAGTGCGATTAACTCTTTCTGTTTGATTAGCTTGTGGACGATATACCACAGTTTTAACGTGTTTTATGTGCAATCTGCGACATACTTGCTCAAAAACTTCGGATATCATTTGGGGACCGTTGTCGGTGACTAATTTAACAGGAGCTCCATAACGCGCAATATAATTCTCAAAAAATGCATTGGCGATTGCTTTAGCCGAAGCTTTCCTTAAGGGAACTATTTCAACCCATTTAGAAAAATTATCGGTAATTACTAAAATAAATCTATAGCGTTCTGGACTAGTTGCAGGTTATGGGCCTAACAAATCTAAAGACACGATTTCATTCGGAAAATTCGTTATTATGGGAATTAATTGACCAGCTGGTAATCCGTTTTCATAATTAATTTTTTGGCATTGGTCGCAGGTTGCTACATATTTATAAATGTTTTTCCTCATGTACGGAAAATAACACGCGTCCTTTAATTTTAAGTAGGTTTTCTTTTTGCCTAAATGACCTGCCATAGGCGAGTCATGAAATTCTCGCATAACATCTTTACGTAATGTTTTGGGTATAAATACCCTTAATTCACCTAGTGTGGTTGTATATTTTGCATAATATAGCAAACCGTCAACGATTTTTAAAGTCATTGGACCAATTTCTGCAGATCGATTCATTAACAGAACTATCGTCCGGATTTTCCAAAAACCTCATTATATGCCCTAGCTCCGGGTCATTTCTCTGTTCCTCTCTTAACTGTTCTCTAGAAGATAATACTAACGATCTAATCACCGCACAAGACACTTTTGGTTCCTCATTACTTTCTAACGGGTTTCTAGACAACATATCAGCCACTAAATTTTGCGTACCTGGGCGATGTTCCCATTCTACATTAAAATTTGCCAACTTAAGCGTCCACCTTATCATTCTAGACGACAAATTCTTTCCCTTCGTTAATTTGGTAAGTGCAGCATGGTCTGTTATCACTTTAACCGGCAAGGATCCGAAATACGTGCGATATTTATTTAATGCCCATATGACAGCTAAACATTCACGTTCCGTCACAGTATAACTCCTTTCTGCTCGGTTTAAAGTTCTCGATGCAAACGCTATAGGCCTATTATTCTGTGTCAATACTGCTCCTACCCCCACTGAGCTCGCATCTGTATAGAGTTCAAAAGGCTGGGAAAAATCTGGTAATTGTAACACTGGAGCTTCTGTCAGTGCTTTCTTAATACGATCAAAGGCTTCCTGCGCTGATTCCGACCAATGGAACTTAGAGTTTTTTCGTTTTAAATTATATAAGGGTTCACACATGTCTGCGTAGTTTTTAATAAACTTTTGATACCAACCCGTCATTCCTAAAAATTTTGCTATTTGTTTTGCCGTTTTCGGAGGTTTTATTTCAATAATTGCTTTTACCTTTTCCTCATCTGTTTTAACTCCTTCTTTATTAATAACTAAACCTAAATAACGTAATTGTTCCCTCGCGAAATGACATTTCTCGCGATTGAATGTCAAACCAGCCTCCTGCAATAATCTGAATACTTCCCGTAAGTGTTCTACATGGCTTTCAAAAGATGGAGACGCGATGATAACGTCATCCATATAAAAATGGGCAAAACGGCCGAGGACTGGCCTGAGGATCATTTCTATGGCCCTTTGAAAATTTGGAGCTGCCCCCGAAAGGCCAAATGGCATGCGAGTAAATGCAAAAGTACCATTTTTTGTAACAAACGCCGTCTTATGCACATCTTTGGGGTCTACTGCCATCTGAAAGTATCCGCTGCGTAAATCAAGTGATGTCATAATTTCGGTGTGCGGAATATTAGTGATCAAATCATCAATTATTGGTAGCGGATATCGCGGATATCTCGTGACCGCATTTAACTTCCTATAATCTATTGCAAACCTATAAGCTTCTGGGTCATCTAACGGCAACCCGTTTTTCTTCCGACATAAAACAACTGGAGACGCGTAGGGCGATGTTGTTGGAACTATTGTTCCATCACCCAACATCTTCTGAACATGGTAGTCGATTATACCCTGTTTGACCCTGTCATAGCGATAAGGTCTCGAAAAAACAGGAGGACTATCACCCGTGTCAATTTCATGACAAAATACATGTGTTAGACCAGGATTAAGCGAAAACAACCCATGAAATTCTTTAAACAAAATCTGCAATTCCTGCTTTTTTTTAAATTTAACTTAGTGTTAGATAAATCTATTTGAACCGGTTCGTCCAAAATTGCCACTTTTTCCGTTTGCGAATCCGGAATGATTAACGATTTAGACAGGAAATCAAAACTAATTTTCGCATGTGACATGAAATCAACACCCAGGATGCATGGATATTGCATCTCAGCAATCACATGAAATTTCCATAACTTCGAAAATTCTCTTATTTTAATTCTCAACTCAACTGTGCCTAAATTTTTGCACTGTGACCCTTGAGCTGTAACTACTTCAGCTAACGATTTTTTTAAAGGACAGAAAGAAAAATATGACCGGTACGTTTTTTCTGAAATAAATGACTTTTCCGCACCTGTATCCCAGAGCGCTTTTAAAAAAATATCATGCAACAAAATCGGCACATACGGAAGTTCAACTGGTGATAATCGCAATGAATTAAGTCTAATTCTATTAGGAGGATTTGACTCAATACGATCTCTTTGAGAGTTTAAATTGGCATTTCTTTGCCTTTCGCTGTTGCAATCAACACGCCTCCAATTCTGCTTTGCTGAATCATCATTAGGACCCTTCCTAACCACCATCCTACGGTTCTGATACCGGTCTGTTCTCTGATTTGGCTGATTGTATCGATTTCCACCCTCGAATCCTTGATTTTGATAATTACGACGAGAAAAATTATTCGCACCCCTGCCTAGTCCTCTTTGATCATTTTGACTATTTCCGACCCCAGTATCTCTCCAATTTCTATTATTCCTTCTTTCCTCAGGATTCCTACTCATATCCCAACCTCGTCTAGCAAAATTATTACTCGAACCCTGGTTTTCCCTGCAGTTATGACGTTCCTCATACCGGTCTACCAACTCTATCAATTGAGTTTTCGTTGTGGGGTTTCGAACTTCTAAATAATCCATTATTTGGGTTCTAGTCGCATTACTATGTGATCAATCAATTTTAACTCATCATAATTCAAATTTAGCGTTTTATGTATTTTTAACAGCTGAAAAATAAAGTCTGACGGGCTTGATCTCTCCGTTGTTTTGACGAAAAAAACTGAGCTTCTAGCTCTGATTTATTCCGTATTACTGGAAAACTATCTGATAATTTCTTTTTAAGTGTTGCAAATGCAGTCGCTTCTTCATTTACACACTCGAAGCCTATGACCTCAAACCATTCTAACGCTCTCCCAATTAAATGACCTTTTAAATATGCACACGATAGATTCGCCGGTATTTCATAGTAAGCTATATTGTCATCGATATTATTGATAAACTCAGACACATTTTCTTTACCCGAAAAAAATAACTCCGGCAAAACTCTAAATCCTGCACCTGCTCTTAATTCCGGTATTTCGTTTGGGCGCCAGTGTCGTAGTCTCCCACTACCCCCAGGGTTATTAATTACCCTTTGCATATTATCTATGTTTGGATATGTAGGATTCATAATTAATGACTACTTAATTAATAAATCAGTTATTTATTATTTCCTTAAGATAGAAATACACAATTAATAATCAACTTTAAGAACAATAAATTATCATGGAGTGCGATCAGAATTCAATTATGGACGACGGAATACTAACTGATATCACGAGGGGAATAACGCATACAATCAAACTACACATTTAAATCTAATCTACAAAAATTACAGACCTGATATCTTCTTAGGAATGAACTTTGGAAACTAGTAGAAACTATGAAGTGGCTTCAATCCAGGATATCTTCAATTACGTCTGAATCGAATTAATGAATCTTTTTCAATAATCTACTTCCCGCTATCAAACTTCACTTAATTAAACTAAACTCTTAGAAACACTTTCTTAAGCAATCGCGTAGTTTACTCTTTAATCAAAACACACGGAATCCTCCTCTATCAAACCACTTAGTCATCCTCTATCAAACCGCTTAGTCATCCTCCTCTTCATTTCATTTCTCCCTTTTATATCTCTTTCGAACTCGCTAAACCCGAAACTATCTTATTTGCATAAGTCACACTTTCAGCTCTCAGCGGGGATTGGTCAAAATAAATACAATTTAAAAGTTTAT
>BMAO01031644.1:0-29963 GCA_019973975.1 Trichonephila clavata
TTCAATCAAATATTTTATTTCTTAAATTCTCATAAATCTGTTTTTATTAGTTTTATTTCCGTATCAAAGTTCCTTGGATGCCCTTTTTTGTGGGCTCTTAATCTTTTATGATTTTTTATCACACATTTTAGTACCCTTGAAGCTTGAGAGTCAGTTATAATTGATACGGCTGATACGGTGGTAACTATGCCCATGTGTTTAACGTAGTTATTTTTTATTTACATTTAATGTTTTAAAATTTAGAACTTGGACATCACTAATGCTCTCAATTAAATATATAAATACATTACATTTTCATAACACTTTTTTTATCAAAATATACATGAGCTCTTTTCTCACACCAAAATATAGAGATAAAGGTAATTCATAAATGTATAATAATAATATTTTTACTACTATAACCGAAAATCAAGTAATAATTATATGTAAAATAATTGGTTAGTAAACCGTAAAGCTGAATTCCTGTTATAGACGTAAACTAAACATAAATTAAGATTAATATAAAACTAGATACATATTATTTATTCAGGTGCAGGAAAGTACTTAACTAATTGATTAATAACAAAGCAAATAGAGTAATTAGTTTAAATATACAAATATATACATGATATATAAAGGTTAAAATTATTATTTTCATAGAAATATTTTCTTTCAGCTATATGTATATTTTCATCTATAATTATTTCAAATAATTAAATATCATCTTAGCTAGATATAAAGAGAGAATGGCAAAGAGGTAGAATATATCTAAACATATATATATATTGAAAATTGAGTTATTCGTGCATGACTACATAAAAATATTTCTGAATAACACATCTATAAATATTTTAATGCACTATGTATTACTTAAAAAGAAGTTCTGGATCTTATTTGAAATCTTTCTGGGAGTTTCTATATCAAAACTCAGTTATTTATTTTAAGTATTTAAGCGCATGAAATCATACAAAATTAGAATTATAGTGTTACGAAAATATTTATCTGCGTTTATTAATTTATTTTTATATAGGAAAAAAGAAACACCGATGATATAAAAGACTATAAACATTTATATAGTGTAAATAAATAATATATTTTTTCTTTTCAGGTAATACTTTCGTAAAAATAAGTTTATATCTAATTTCAACTAATCTTATTCAAAGAAATAAACTATCAGGAAACCTTTTGTAGCAAAGGACTTTGTGAATAAAAACGCTTGACATATTTATATGGCATTTCTATCTTGAGTTAGTGAGTTTTCCGACAGCAGTAACAAACAACTGCTAGTTAAAACGGGAAATTATGTGTGAGATAAGAAAGTCAACAAAAATATGGGTCCAAGTGGACAATGAGATAAGGGAATGAAAAAATCTTCGAGACAGAGAAAATGTGTAAGAGTTTAGCTGATAGTATTCGGGATAAATCAACAAATTGAGTTTCAGCGCAGAATGCCAAAATAACAAAGCGAACAGAATGTTTTGGTAGGGATGAAATAAAATAGTTAGTGAACACACATATAATATATTTAACCTCACAAAAACACAAACCATCTAATAACTAATTTACTACAAGTCTTTTAAAAAATCGTTACCTTTTTTTTCTCTCTCTCTCTCTATTCACTAACTTAATTAACATTAAACATTTGCAAAAAAACATTCGCTATTTGTGAAAATTATTTTAATTGTTTTCTCAGTTTCGATTTTAAAATCATTATGCTGATTCTGCTTATACCAAATAAACAGCATTCATTTTCAAAAAACAGTTTATATAAATAGCTGAAGTGAATGTATTTACCAGTTTAGAATAAAATTACGTTTTCGAATACTATCCGAAAGATACATTGCTACTGTGAGTAGACAAAATTAATGTTGTTAATTACATTACTTATAAAGTTCGCTAATGAGCAGATTAAAATAAGTAATGCGGCAAAATTTAAAGTAGGGTGCTTTAAAAAGAATATATATTATTTATAATTCAATATTATCTTCAAAACAGTAATGTAGTTTAATTATTTTCATTTCGTTTATCTTGTCTCATGTATGTGCCTTTCTAGCTGTGAGTAGGGATATTTCAGTACAAGAGAAAATAACTACTACAGTTCTACACACATTTTATGGACTATCTGAAATTCCAGATAAATCGATATGTGTCTGAAATAAACATTTGTATATTGAAATAATAATCTGAATTTAAAATACTTGTTTACAGTAGAGTGATACTAATCGTGTGTGTGTATAAGATATAAAATGTTTAAGGCAATATGGAACCAACTTCACAATTATTTTTATTTTTTATTTTAAATACTTCATATTTGGTTTTAATTGTATTTTATAAAGGTTAATATTTAATAATAATTCCATACAAAAACATTTTTTTTGTTGCAAAATGTTTGTAAAATTTAAATTTTTTGAACTTTTTTAATATTTTTTAAATTCCTAAGGTTTTTTTAATTGTTTATTTCCTTTCAAATTTTTCCCAAGTACCTTATAAGTACCATAAAACTGTGCATGGTTTTTTTTTCTGATGCTGCTCTTAGTTTTTTATTAATTTTATTTATAGTTAAACTTCCGAAAATTCTCAAAAAAACATTAATTTTGATTTTTAATATTTTAGAAAAAAATACCAAACATGTTACAGCTAATTCCATGCAAAATTTTACAAAAACGTGCATTTCATAATATATATAAAAATTTCAATCCATACATCACTATCAAAAAAAGCCTTAGGCTTTTGAAGTAACAGTACATGTACAAAATTCAACATGGAGAAAAATCAGTTTGAAGTTTTCATTCTATGAATAGCATACTATAACATTTCATCGAATACTCTGAAACTTTTATGAAAGGATAATTAGCTTATTTAAAACTGCTTACCACAAGAAATTGCAAACAATGAAGATAAATTAAACACTATACTGGCATAATTTTCTCCAGAAGAAAACAATGAAAGATCAACATTTCACAAAACGTATCTTAATAAATATTAAAAAAATAAATACACTGTCTTCAGAGCTAATTCCATGCTCAGTTGACAGCTTAAATAATGCACAACATGTACAAAAAGATGTTTATGCATTTATTTTCCCCGCGATTTTAAAAGCCTTTGCATGTTAAATATTGTACACGGAGAAAACAAAATCAAATTACAATTTATAGGTAAAATATATTCAAAATCTAAGAAACACATATTGTGCATTTGTTTAAATAAACATCTTAAAATATTTTAATAATAAAACTGTTGAATTTCATGCACATGGGATATAAATAAATATATATATATATATATATATATATATATATCACCAAAAACAAATTTATAAAAATGGGAGAGTTTTGCTATTCTTGCGAATTAGATTTTTAATTATCGAGTTATCAAAATGATATTTAGTATTTGTGCTTTCAGAGAATCCGTTTTGACAGATTTCTTAAAATAGCTACTAATACGCGGTATGATATTTGGACTTCACAATTTTGTTTCAAATAATTGTGAAAATGTCAATTGTTTAAAAAACCTTTTTTTTTTTTTTTAATTTTGCAATATTTATTCATTTTTTTTTTTTTTTTTTTTTTGCTTTGTTTTCAAATTTTCAAAGAGGAAATTGAATTTGAACCAAATGAATTTTTACCATAAATTTCCTAATAATTTTAAATATTGAGACTTTTTTTATTGAAAAGACACTAAACGTATATTCTTATTAATTAATTTTTTATTTGTATATGCACTATTTTTATAATCGGACAGAAAAACTTGTATGTTCAAAGGTTTTTTTTTAACTGATTACACTGATTTCGATACTTGGCATTTTATATCTCCCATTTTCAGAATCCGAATTTAAAAAAAAAGGTTATTTTTCTCCTTTAAATATTTATATCAAAAAGAAACTTTAACATGAATATACCAGTTAAAGTTGGAAAAATATAATTGAAGTAAATAAAATAATATCCAAAGCAATTAATGTCATTTGCAACAAATTTTTCATCTATTTGTTAGAGATTAATTTCAGCATAAATGATGCAATGCACAATAAATAAAAAAATGTGGATTTTACTGTATTAACCAGATAAAATACTGAATAAATAATGATGAATTAATCACCATTTCACCAATCGCTGTAAAAATTATAGCCTAGAATCACTTAACGGTGCATAAAAATCGAATGATTTACCATCTATCTCCTTAACTCCTTTAATGCAACTGTCAAGTTTGTAATTAATAGGAGTAACCTAATGTAGGTAACCAATCGTTCCATAAAAAACTTCCATCGTGTAACTGTCAAAATATGTAATAACGTTCACCGCGAAAAATGATTACAATTTAGTTCCACAATGAAATACTTTCAATCAATATTTTGATTCTTTCGTATCGCGCTGGTTCCTTTTTAATTTTAATTATGAACCACCGTAAGATAATGTTTGTCACAATTTGGGAGAATAAGAACGCTTTGCATATGACAGATTAATCAGAGCCTGTCTCGCTATTTGAAAAATACTTATCTTAAATAGCAATCGTTTAATTTAGAAAGAAAATGTAGTCGGGAAATTTTATCTGGAATAATTTAATTTCGAAACAGTTTATTCCACCATTTTTATTAAACGATATATTTAGTGAAATGTGTTTCCTATTATGCTTGAAACAGATTTTAGATTCCTAACTTAATTCAATTTTTGTTTTTGATTAATTTTTTTATTTTATTTTCTGACGGGAATACAATGTTAGATTTCACCAGCAGATGTTTCTATATGTGTATGAAATCGAAGTTAATTTTTTTCCTCTCAAAATATTCTTTCGTGTTTCTAATTCATGGTAAGTAATTAAATATTTAGAATGGAAATTTTAATTATTTGGTATTCGGTATTGAATTCTTATTCAATTAAAATGCATCGTATGTTACTAAGAGAGTGCATGAATAATAAGGTTCGTAAAAATTGGAAGAAATACATTTGCAAAATACAGATCTGCCTTCGAAATTTAAATCAATTTAATTAAGTTTAAAGTAAATTTATTTTTTTAATGTAAGTCAATGTTAAAATATTTGAATTAATAGTTAATTTAAAAAATGGGAAATTTTTTTAGCACTAACAACTGAATTAATACAAATAAAGATAGAGGAAAATGCATTTAAGTAATTATTATTACTTTTACTATTAAATTCATACTACATTTAAAAATGTTTTTAATCCATAAAAAATAACAATATAAACGTATTTTACCATTCATTAACTTATAATGTCTAAACAACGTTATTATTCATAAACGAATATAAAAACCAGTAGAAAAACTGTTGCATTTATCCACTCCTAAAAGACATTCGATATATCCCTATGATTTCACTGATGGTAAATAAAACAAAAAAAGTCTCCAAAAAATGCTATTGGAAATTTTTTTTAGATTAGTTTTATAATTAAAATAATATTAAATTAAAACTGCACCATGTTTGATAATGTATAGTAAAAATGAAACGTGATTTTTTTTGGAATCATTTTAAGTAATGCACTATTAAAACATAATTGGGTAGAGTATCGTGTTTAACGCCACAAGTCTGGGGTTCTAACTTCAGTCTGGGCAAGGCAGAAGCAGTCTTTCCTCCCTTCTCTGGCTCAAAAAACAGGTACCAAACTGACTTGGAAAGTAAACAACTGGGGTTTCAAGTCTGACTAACCACCTGATTCGACCACTTGCTCATGTGGTCACGAAAACTGAGATGGGCTGCATTTGGCCTTGAAACTTCATGAGCTGTTGCACACTATGATTAGTTTTAGTAGATAAATATTAAAATAGTTATTTTTAATTTCGCAATCTGGTGACATTATTTATTTCGCAAATCAGTAATTTTAACGTGTTTTCATTATCTCAAAAATGCAAATAATATTTTTATTCTTACAATCAACAATGGTAAAATTAAAATGCATTTGAACTCCTTAAGTGCCACTGGTGTATATATCCCACCTTGCTCAATCGGTGCGTTGTGTACCCCGGATGTATATATCTGTCCTTCTGAAATACGGTTATTTTCCTTGCGCTGCTAACAGTTGAACTATTCCAAATGCTTTGGAATGCAATAAAAGGAACTTGACAGTGTTTGTAAAGGACTAACTTATTTGAGAAAACAATTTGTTTATTTTTGCTTTATATCCCCCCTCCCGAGAAAAAAAAAACACCGCCTGTGTGAAAAACTTGGTCATTGAAAGGATAATGTTTGAAATTTCTCTCTTATACTCAATAGTGGTCATTTTAAATCACTGTGGAAGGCATGAAATCTGTACGTTGTCCAACGGGATGACTATCCGCATCTTTAACTATATTTCACCATATCAATAAATTTCTCGGATTTTTAACTATCTAGATTGCATTTGCTTCCTTCTAAGTAAAGGTACTAAGATATTTAATTCTGAACTCATCTGTAGACATGCAAGACTTCTACCGATCTAATGATCCTGCTCAGACTGTTCGGTTGCGCAGAACAGTACGAAACAAAAATAGCAAGTTTTCTTGTAAAAATAAATATCTCAACTATCTTTCAGTGAACAGTAATAGCTGAAACTCAAGTTCCTGTGAAAGCATGAAGTAGGCGAGATAGCCTAGAAACTATTACAGTCCTATTTCCTCACTTATTTGTGCATTACCTTATCAAATCTTCTCTGCTCATCACAATCTCTTAAACTGTTTCCAAAATTTGTACATAATATATATGTTTGTCAATACATTTTCATAACTTTTTTGTCTCCCATCAACTCACTACCACACTGTAAAAGTCAAATGCTTTTGGTTACTCAGTTTAACTATTTGCTTTCGAATTTCTCTCGTGTCCGAGGTAGCTTAGTGGTTATGGTCATGCATGCTTGGCTGGCTAAACGTTAGCTCAAACATAATGCCACTGAAGACTTGTCGTTCAAAGGGGCTGATGTAAGTTGCATCTACTGAGGCTTTAAGTCCTTCTATTTGCGTGATGCGGTTTTTTTGGGAAAAGGGTACCACAGTTTAAAGGCTGCCCTCATCAAATTATCAGGTGCAAAATTATGAGGTGTGGCAACGATAATTTGTTTTATAGTAAGATTTTAATAAAAATTGGCTTAGTTGCTAAAATTCACCACTGAAGTCAACATGGTATACAATCGAACCAAATACAGAAAATTGACTTTTGAGCATGCAAGCAGTTTGTTTTTACCAAATACTCATCTTACACACAAGTTTACACTTATGCAAGGCCCACACTCTAAATATGTACATCTTTCTTTATGAACTTTAGTTTTACATATCATTTCATACATTTAGTGAAATTCAATTAAAAAAATGCTAATTATCTATATTTAAAAGAAGACTTTATATTTCTCACTCTGTCTCTCACTTTCTTTTACCATGCATATATAACTTTAATTTTTAGAAGATAAAAATTTTATGAATGATAACATTATTAGTAAAATAGAAGCAGCCTTAGATTAAACGAGAAAAGTTGAACAACCTGATGGCGTTTGAGTGAAAGAGAGTTAATTTTACCTAGTCTCAAATCGAGCAAACAACGGAAACGTTATTAGTAAGATCAGTGCTGGTACAATCATGGCTAATACGAGAGGCAAACATTTGGAGATGTAGACGGTTGGCAATTACTCTGTTTCCCCTTTAATTACTAAAGAGGGAATTAGTTTTATTGCGTAGGAAGTGGAAGATTAACTTAATGGCAGTATAGAGAAATTCACAAGGTAAATCGAAAGATGAAAAAGCAAAAAAAATTAAAATTAAGAAAAATAATTCTTAACAATTAACAAAAACAAGAAAAGAAACATCTAGTTTAAATTCTCTCGAATTCCAAAGTAGTAGGGAAAATATACTAGGCAAATCTGACAGCTTACACAAATTCCATGATTATAGTTTTTTCCTTCGAAACCAACACTACAAACATGTTGTTAGCAATTTAATGTTAAACACTTAATTATATTGCAAATCTTCGGGAAAAAAATTGAAGTTTAAAAATACGGAAATGATTAACATTTAAAGAAAAGTCAGTTTCTTATGTAAATCTGATTCTAGTAGATAACACAGAATGATAAATTTCTTGGGCATTTTAATTGATTCTTTATTAGAGTCAACAAATTCATAGAAAATTTCTCATATTAAATCATAAGATTTATAGCATTATTAAAATTGCAGCATCTATATGAAACTGGTTTCAGATGGTTCGATGAAATTCAATAAACCATGCATTTTAAGAAAGGGTTTGAAATTAAAGCATTTTAATTGGTATAAAATTATTATAACGGGCCTTTACAATATATTTGTTACTGTTTGACAAATCCTAATTCTTTGCAATCTCTTTAAAAATAACAAATAAAAACAATAATGTGGAAGAAATGCAATCTGTTAAGAATTAATTATTTTATATATATATGAAATCTCTGAAAATGAGAAAAATAGGTAGCTTATAACTACGTAATTGATTATTTTAGAAATTTGTTCAAATTTAGTCTAATGGCTTTTAACATTAATATATTGAATGATATTATTACTGAGGTACAGATAAAAAAAAATACGTAACGAACTATTTTGCCATTTTCCGGGGACATGTGATTTTTTCTCTGCAGACAATAAGTGTATATTAACTTCTCTGTATGTATATAACATTTTTTCAAAGCAGTGCTTCTGAAACTTTCAATATTTGCGACCCATTTTTAAATCATAATTTCCATCGCACAATAACAATACATTGGATTAATAATACTTTACTTGGAACATAAAGCTACAATACGACTTTAACCTCTTAGGATCCACCAGTGTATATAAACATCTCGCTTACTCAAAGCGTTAATTGCCCCGGACTTATATATACATCTTTCCGAAGTACGATCTTTGCTATACATAAAATTAATCCGAAAACTTTAGAATGCAAAAAAAAGGACCTTGAGAGTGTTTGTGGAGGATTTACTTATTTCAGATTATTTGCTTATTTATTCATTCTCCTCCCTTCCAATACATCACATACTTGTTCCTGCGTGGGAAATGGTGGCATGGAAGCAAATTGCGTAACTTTTTATCTGAAGCGATTAATTAGAAACCATAAATATTACTAAGATATATTTAATTTTTGCATATAAGTTTATATACAACAAGCCCATGGGGTCACTGGTTATTATTAAACTTGCTCTTATAATATTGTTAAATTGATTATAAAATACATTGTGCAGTACTGATATATTTACAAGTTTATTATATCAGTGTTAATGTGTATTTTATTTTCTATTTGTCAGAATGTTTTTGGTTCGTGTACTTTCAGTAAATTTTATAATTTTTTTTTTAAAAATAATTATTAGTTTCTGACTTGTCAATACGCTTACCCCCTCTCGTTTAGTTATTACGCCTCCTTAAGGAGACGAGCTCCATAATTTGAGAAACGCTGATTTAAAAGACATAAAATTATATAGACAAAAATGTCTAATCATCAAAATATTTAAGAATTACAAAAAAGAAATATTTTTTGATTTAATTAAAAAAAAAATTATTTGTATATTAAACATAAAATTTATTACAATGAAAATACACATGCGAAATAATAATATTAATAATTCCATATTAAATTATTCGAAAAACATTAATTTGATATTGGAATATTTAACTGAGATTTTATCAACAAGGTATTTGTGCAGCTTCTTATAATGTTTCATTTATTTTAAATTAATATGGAATATGTATAAGAAATAGTAAGCAAAAATGATAGACCATTTTGCACAGATTATATACAGTAGAACGTCGTTTATCCGAATCATTTGGGACCAGACACCGTTCGGATAAAAGATTGTTCGTGTATCGAACGTCATTTGATGGATCCTTGCTACTTTCATCGTTGTTGTTGTTTCAGTTAACCGAAACCCGAAAGTGATCCATACAGTATATAATACCGGACACTAACGAATATTGAAAATCATCATATGCGCGAAACGTGCTTGAAGAAAAAGCAAAATGGTTGAAAAATGTCGCTATGGTATTTTATTGTGGAAAATAATCACTTATTTTTCGCTGTACCATTGTACACCTTCGTTTTTTCGCTGCAAGGTGTAAAAAAAAAAAATGGTTCGGATATTCGATGCCGGATAATAAACGTTGGAATAAACGATGTGTTACTGTAAGTCAAAATTAACGTACACATTGTTTTTAGACAATTCAGTCAGAACTGGTATAAAAATCGTAGTCGTGGATAATTCGTTCTTGCTCTTTCAAAGTTTTAATTTTGGATTTTACTATAATAATAAGAGTAATAATTATACTTATATATAATGGTGATACTCTTCAAAACTAAAATTATCATTCATAATGTTTTAAAATCGTCTGTTTTTTATTGAAAATAAAACGCGTGTCTCTTTTAGAAATATCCTGCACAGCACCCAAAGAAAACTTTACTTCTCAGTGGCAAACTTTCGCATACTTACACAGAATATAAGAGAAGAGCAAAAACATTGAGAAACTAAACGATGAATACTCAATCTTCGCTTTCGTTCCATCGAAATACAGAATTTTTTCCCCAGCCCCTCCCATTTCACAGCCCCCTCCTTTTTCCGAAACATATTGCAGGCGACAGAACACTTGCTTACATTGCACTCCACGGGTTTTGGAACGCGCCTCTAAACATCTAATGAGAAAATCGTTAGTACTAGAAAATTTTGAAAAGTGCTATTATTTTTTAGAAAAGAGCTCTGAAAGGAGGAAAAAGCGTAGCCGCGTTTTCCTCGCCAGTAATTAGCACTATTCATCTAATTAGTCTTTGCATAAAGCAATATTTAATACGCCTTTGCTTGGGAAAAATGGGAAAATGACAGACGGTGCTACAACTGCAAACAGTTTTACGCATACGTTGAGGCGAGTCTCTTAGCCTGCGATGGAGTTATTAAAACATCATAGATGGATTTAAGAGCCGTGTTATTTTAATTTGTCGTCAAGATCAACGGCTCGTTTACGTTTCATTAATTTTCAAAATCTATCTCGTAGATTGTGATTTAGTTATTTCGAAAGGGTTGATGCGTATATTTAATTAATTTCGTTGAGTTACGCGATAGGGACATTTTCATTTGCTTTGAATTTAAAATAAAATGCCATAAATAAATGAAATGGTGATTTTTATTCATGCTTTTTTTTGTTTTAAATTTTTTATTTCTTGTAACATTTAATTTATACTGTAACCGTAATCATTTATTTATCGCAAAGCTAATATTTCAACCTTTTGAAGTGTACTTTGTTTAGTTAAATATATTTTACGTGGAAATTTTCCTTTTATTTTTATTTAGAGCTGAATTAAATCATTTGTAGTAACTTATTTGTATTAGGAAGTGTTTTCAAACTGTGCCCCCCTCCACTCTAAAGGTGCGTGATAACTCTACGGTGCGAGCATATTGAAAAATTGGAAACCAAAGATTATTCCAAATGATTAAAATTATTTTTAATTTCAAATTAAAAATAATATTAATTTAAAGAAAGTAAACAAAATACATCCTGACAAAAAATACACATTTACACTGATATAATACACTTAAAAGTGTATCAGCATTGCACAATGTATTTTATAATGAATTTAACCAGTTATGTACGTTTAAAAATTACCAGTAACGCCATAGGTTTGTCATACATTAAATTATATTTTAAAATTAACACTCATTTTTATAATTTGTACACTGCAGAAAAAACATCGTACTTCGGAAAGAAACAAATATATATCCGTGGCATTTAACGCTTTGGCTGAGAGAGATAGTTACGTACGCCGGTGGCACATAATAAAAAAAGTTGTATTGTAGCTTTACTGTCAAATTATAGTGCTATGAATCCAATACATTATAATTTATATATATAATTTATATTACATACATTACAATTTATATATTATAATTTATATACAATATATTATATGAAAATTATGGTTTAATATGGGTCAGGAATATTGGAAGTTTGAAAAGCACTGTATTAGGGATAAAGCTGTTATGATTCTGTTTTTTTTTTTTTTAGTCTAGCATATATTCATATAAGTAATATTTGTTTGCACTTTTTGTTTGATAAGTATACTTACAGAATTGCTAAATAAATTATTTCCATATGTGCGATGTCTTCTGTAAAGAAGTTTAAATTGTAGTCAAAAGTTAATTAATTAAAGATCAAATGTAAACCTATTTATTTGATTCAAAACATAATCAAATATACTATTATAATTAATTTTATTTCATTTTTGCATTTCATTGTTTAATAGCTATCGTTGTTCTAAGTTCCAAAATGGATCATGCAGGTAAATTGAAAAGTAAATAATGTGTCTGATTTTTTTTTTATTGAAACATACTCTGTATGTTGCCTAATGTTGTATTGAGCATTTTCAAACGCAAAAAATTCAAATAATTTTCATAATTCTTTAATTAATTAACTGCTTTTTCAGATTTGATTTGCTTGTTCTGAAATTTTAAGTAAAGTGAACTACAAAAGTTGATATTTGCTTAAATAAAACGTAATCAAATTTTAATATATATCAAGTAAAAAACTTATATATATATATATATATATATATATATATATATAATATATATATATACATATATATATATATATATATATTTATAACTATTTTATGTATATTTATGAACTATATATATCTAATATATATATATATAGTTCATAAATATACATAAAATAGTTATAAACCTAAGATAACTACTCAAGATAATAAAAAAAAGTATTATCCACAGTAGTACTTTAGAAAACTCCTGGCCTTAGGAACAGGATTGTAGGCTTAAGCAAAGTTTTGTGGCTAGCCAACCTTCAACTGCTTTTGCCAATACTCTGGGTCATAGGAAAAGTAAGAAATATCAAGGGAAATTTAGCTATTGCAAATAAGACCACAATCTATTAATATAAAACGATAAAATTATAGCCTATAATAATTACTAGTGTATGTTGAAATCAGTGCTAAAAACCATTAGGTGAAAAAAACTTACCCCGTGAGTACAGCAATAGCCATTTTTCCCGCGAGACAGAAAGGAGTATATCAGTAACGCATAGAATTAGTAATTTAATATAAAATACCATTAGGTCTATATATATACATTTAAAAACTAAATATTTTTTTAAAACGTTATACTATATATATATTTAAATTTGTGCTTTCATCAAAACATTTATAATAAATAATACGATCAAGATATATATTTCCTTATATTTTAACAATTCGCTTAAATATTTGAAAAAAGGGGAGGTAAATAAATTTCTTTATGTTTTAATCACATGTCAAGTAAATAAATTTCTTTATATTTAAATGCATATTTTTGTATCATATTATTAAAAATCAACTCTGATGCATTTCATTAATTACATTTTTCGCTTTATTAGTTCTTTTATATCATTTTGTATGAGTTTTGAAAATTAAAATACTTTGATATTAAATACAACTTGGGTTTTCCTTTAGGAACTATCAATTATAAGCAATTCGAAAATTATTTAATGATAAAATGTCGCTTTATATAAATGCAAATCATAGTTAAAATATAATTTCAAGTTCCTTAGAGTAATTGTTCAGTCTTTGTTAGATAATTAATGCTTATGCCATACAATTATTTGTCAATAAAAACCAAGTTTTAAGTCACTGCTTCTTAAGCTTTCAATGTTTGCGACTCAATTAATAATCGCAATTTTCATCTCGCATAAATAACAAAGTATTAAAATGCAATACATAACGTACTATGACTCTAAAGTCACAATACGACATTAATTATAAGCGGCGTAGGAGTTATCAAGATAAGTATTACATTTTATATATAACAAGCCCATGGAAGTCATTAGTAATTATTAAACTTGTCCTTATATTATTATTGATAATTTAATTATCAGTCTACCTTGTGCAGTACTTATACATTTATGAGTATATTATTTTAATGTAAATATGTTAGAAGGTATTTGTTGATTTGTTCTTTTTAGTAAATTTATATAGTTTTTTAAAAAGTCTTTTATTTTCGATTTAACGATATGTTCGCGTCGTCCACATAAGGATATCGAGCGCTAGAGGGGGGGGGAGGGGCTCACAGTTTAAAAAACGCTGATATAAGTAAAAATGTAACATGCGTCCATGCAAATTTGAAAAGAAAATAACAAATACATTCATATTTAAATACCATAAAACAGTGATACTTCAACTGTGGAGCATACCCTTATAGAGGGGATGACAACATTACACAGAAGGTGTGAGTATGTCAAAAATAAAACTTAATTTTAAAAAAAATTCATTTTCTGGAAGAAGGGAAAACAAAACTTAATCTAATATAAAAAATAAAATACACATTTAAACTGATATATTATACTTATAAATGGATCAGCTCTGTACAAAGTATTTAATATATCAGAGAAAGAATATATTTTTTTCTCTGATATCAAGTTAAAACTATTGTCCTTCATATAATGTAAATGATATATAAATTATCAGTCCCTTAATTTGCTATTGAACTACTGTGATTACTTATTTCTTACCAATACTCTCTGGGTATACAACTATTTATTTATACTTTACTTATTCAGATATATTGCTGTTTAGTATAAACTATTAATAATAATGAATAATATGAATAATGTATTTATTGTGAAGAAAATAGTAAAGTACCTATTTTTTAGAGATATTAAGAATGAAAATTCTGAGCAGGAGTGAATTATGCAAGAGTTTTTCATTTGAAATAAATTTCTTTTGAAAAGTTTTTATTTAAATTTTTGAAAATAATTTCTAAGCATAAAAAACTAAAATCTTTTTTGGAAACGAATTCTTAAGATAAAAGCGTTCTTTGTTCTCTTTTCTTGGATGAAATCCTAAGATTCTAAAAAAATATCTCATAGAATATTCTCTTAAGTTTTAATATGAAAAAAAATTAACAAGTACTTTGAAGTTTGGTAAAATATATAGGTACATAAAAATTCTGGAATATTTAATAAAAGGTTTTTCATGTCTCTATGAGATTTTTATATCAATGCAAGATGTTATTTTTTAGCTAAAACCATCAAATAATGATAAATCTGGTATGCAAAAGATTCTTACTGAATATTTACAAAAAATTAAATCTTTCATAAAAATATAATCCATATGGCATCTATTCTATATCTATTTTTATGGCTTTATATTTATTTTTATTAATTTTTATCCTTTTTATCTTTGTGATTTATATCTATCTTAATATATATAATTCCATGCTTCTAACCTAAATTCCTTGTTATATGATTATAGTTTTCTAAGATTTCAATCACACACTTTTTTCAACAAGAACGTGTGATATTAAAATTTAAATACTAATGATTTGGTGTGACTAAAAGTAAATGCATCATTATTACTTTTAAGGAGATTAGGTACCCTTTGAACCATTTTTTATATATGTATTTAAAAACCATGTTTTATCATTTCATATAACGTTTCTATTAAAAAATAATACGAAAAAAATTTTTCAAATATTATTCAGTCAATTTTAAAAATTTAAATTGTTTGAAGAAAATTTGGAAAATTTTAAAATTGTATTCCTTTTGTAAAAATAAATTGTTTGACCTGATTTATCTCTAATATTCTTGAGGATATTCTAAACAACTTTAGGGAACTATTTTACAATAACTTTATTAATTTTGGAGTAAAAAAATAAACCGTTGGAATGCATGCTAAAATTCAAAGGAAATGCCAATATCTCCTACATTATTTTTTTTTCAAATAAAGAATTCAATTGAAGAAAAATGGATCACTAATGTGTTGCATGTTTTATAGGTAACAAACAGGAAAAATAAAAAGGCGATTGGTAAATAATTGTGGAAGGTGTAGCATTTAGAATGCACTAATGTATCGACAAAACACAAACTGAGAAATACCACTTTAAAGTTTACAACTCAGAAACATTAATTATAATAATCTTAAAAAAATTAAAATACACTTTAAGACATTAGTTCTGTACACATATTTTTAAATAATTGCATTTTCGCATTTTTTCAATATTAATTTTTAGAGAGTATTAACTGGACAAGAAAATTCAAGAAAAAATGTAAAAAACTTTTTTTCTGCCATGAGAGATATTTTATTTTATTAAATTCATATAATATTGAAGTATAATATTTGTATGAACAACATATGACGAATAAAAACTGAAATTATGAAATTATTAATTTAAAATTCTTTAAATCAAAATTTGTACATGCACACATTTTACAAAGAAAAAAAAATGCATTATTGTAATGCCTCGGTAATATCCTGCTTTTCATACCAGACCTACCTTTTCAATAATTATTTTCTTTCTTTTTTTTAAAGATTTTTTTTATCAAAAAACTTTTTAGTTTTTTTCTAAAAAGGGGTGTGGTGGAATTACCTAATTTGTTAATTTAAATTTTTCAAATGAAATTCTAATTAACTTCTAATTTTCCGGCATGCAAAAGTGATATATCAAACGAAAGATAAAAGTTCGAAGAATAAGATTAAATAAAAATAAAAAAAACGACATTTCGGTCATTTAGGGGTTACTAAGTCCTCTTAAGTAGTTAACTGTGGCACCCACGTTAAAGAGCATGTAACTATATATATCACGGAAATCCAGCGATGACGAATAGCATATGTGCGAATCACAAAGTAAGTATTGCCGTTAAAATTTTGGAAAGTAAAAGGATGGATTTATTTTTTTCAAAAGTTACCAATTTTATTACTAATACTTACTTGTTGGTTAACATAATCAAATGTTACATACTTATTACTAAAGAAACGCAAGAAAAATTAAAAACGTATAAGGGTAAAAATTTAATTTTCTTTTGTGGAGAGGTTTTCATGGAAACAAGGTACTAAAAAACCGGTACGCAGGAATTCATCTTAAACTTGAAATATTTTTGTATTTATTTGTTTTCCTTGACGTAGCCTCAAAGTATTCTAAGCATTTGAAAATGGAGATTATATATATATATGTGTTTTGTTATTCTCATAAATTATAATTTAAATAGCCAAAGGTAACTTCATTTTACACATGAAGAGTATACTCTACATAACCAACATCCAGCAAATCATCCATAACATATATACTCGTCAATCACTGTTAACTGGTTAATATAACACTGATAACTAGGGTATAGAGATTCTAATTTAAATATAATCACATATCATATTTTGATAGATTTATAATTATAAGGCATTTTAGTTGGGATTGTTTAGATAAATGTAATATAAATCCCGTTGATATTTGATAAAATTATCTTTCTTGCATCCACAGGTCCTTGGCATCCATATCCAAATGAGGGAACTGGAGGGTGACGTTGTCGAGTCACGGGCTTAAGCCCTTGTGCAATTCAAGTGAGTGAGTGAGTGAGTATTAAGGCTGCGCTGTTCAACTACACGAGTGTTTTTTTAGCAACAGACATCGAAATTTTGAGCCATGGTTACTGGCACAATTCAAAACACTATATGCTGAGACCGATGTCTGCTAAAATTGTCGAACAAAGTCCTACACTTGCTTGATGTGGAAGTGTTAAGGATGTGGTTCAATCCTGTGTGTTCTCATAGTCAATTTAAAATTTCGGGGTCTGTCAACAATAGCCCTAGGACAGTGGCAAGCAACCCGCGGATCTACTCCTTGGCTACGGCTCTTCTGCGAAAAGTTACCGTCGTAGTCGTAGTTTTACTTTCGTAGTTTTGTAGTTAGACAGGAGATTGCTCAGAGAGGAAATCCATATACGGATTGGAGACTATATAAATAGTTGTTTTATAAGTGCATCCGAAGAGCTTTTTCAAGATTTCAAGAATAAAGCAGACATTTAAAAAATAAGAGTTGCCTTTTTCTGCTAAAACAGTAAAATATAGAGCAGTAAAAGTGTATGCAAACATAATAAACGAAAAAAAAATCTTAAATTGGATTCCACTTTATCAATAACAGTTGACGAGTCTTGTGATTTAAATGACCCATCGCAAGTTTCTCTTTTTGTGCAATTTACCTCTACTACAGGTCCTAAAAAGGGACTTTTGGGAATATTGCCACTCATAAAGGACAAACACGTGGAGTTGATATAGCAAATGTTGTCATTGAGAGCTTCGAAAAACATCAAATTCCATTGGAAAAAATTATCTCGATTTCCACGGAGGAAGCAAAAAATATGACACGCGAAATAATTGGTTTTGTTGCTATTTTGAAAAAAAAAATCATCACTAGATACTTACTTACCATTGTATTATTCATCAAAAAGCACTATATGCGCAGTAATTTCCTGAAAAAATTTGCTAAGTAATGGAATTGGTGATTAAGATTATCAACTCTATTGTAGCTAAAGCTCTTTGTCATCGTTAATTTAAAGGACTTATGTATAATCGTGGTAAGAACTTAAAATGCAGAACTGCTGCTGCATAACAAGTTTCATTGGTTATCGAGATGAAACGTTTTAAAAGGTTTTGCTTCACTGTTTGCAGCAATTTTTCTTCAGAAATGTGTTCACTATGCAGAGATAACGAATGATCTGTGGATCCAAAAACTTTATGTTATGGTGGATGTTACTTCTGATCTAAATCAGCTTAATCATAAGGTATAAGGAAAAGGAAACACAATTTTTTCGATGTAAGAAGAAGCAATTTTATTCGAAAACAAATTATCCTGCTTTTGCTGAATATTTTAAAAGAGAAACCCCAACTCACTTCACATGCCTATTAAAATATTGCCGAGAAAGTAAGTATAATATTGACACTTTATATTTCAAAACAACACTAATAAATATAAAGGAGGATTTTCTCAGCAGGTTTATAGACTTCAGAAATAGCAAAGTGACGCTAGCTTTTGTAAGGAAACCTCTGAATGGCACCCTAACAGAACTTAATTTTTTGACCCTTTAATATTGATATTGGCAGCTTTGAAATGCAGTTGCTGGATTTAAAAAGGTAAAGAATTATGGAGATCACAATACGAGCGTCTTTGTGTCGATTTAGTGCTATTTGAGAGAAATAAATATGAACAGTTTTTCAACACAAGTGGTCTGCTTTAAAAGATCTGGAGAAGGAATATATTTCGATGTTTAACACTTGGAATGTATGGTAATTCTGACTCATATGATCAACTGAAAATAATAGCATTTGCTGTACATTCCTTACTTGGGTCTACATATTCACGTAAACAATAATTTTCAAGCATGAACAATATCATGTGTAAATTAGGAAATCAATTTATGAGAACTTGGAATTGTGCCTCAAATTAAAAACTACATCATACAAACCTTTTTTTTTTATCCTACGCCCATTTTCGGCATCTCTGCCATCAGTCGACGCGCAGCCCAATAAAATGATGGCGAAGCATAAAAAGAATTAAAATTTGTCTCCGTAGAGTTGTCTACAAAAAACTTGGAAACAATAGGGCAATGTCTGAGTTGGTCACCATCCATTTCACCCTAGTTGCACAGAGGGCACCAAGCAGAATCCTTTACTCCAATGCGATATAAACGCCTTTGCAAGTAGCCATGTCCAGTAAGTAGACGAAAGCAAGCAACTCCAACAGATCGAGGCAGACTACTGGGAACTCTACCACTTTTGTTAAGCAAGATATTCCACCTTTTACCTACAGCTGCTTCACCATACAGGGAGACTCTATTAATTTGCAGTTTACTGTAAATGATTCTTTTGATGTTACGAAGAGGCAAGGGAGAGTCAGGTTGGGACATGAGAGATCCCTCTTTAGCAAGCATAGCTACTTTCTCATTTCCAGAAATGTTACAGTGGTAAGAAATTCACTGGAGGGCAATGCTTTCTATAGACTTCCCAAGTTTAGCTAATTTAATTCTACAGGAATTCACTAGAGCGTTTTCTTTATATCTTGAAATTATTAGAGACAAAATGGCAGCTTGAGAATCGATAAAGAATACAATATTATGCCCATATATTATGCTTTCCAATTAATCAATCGCAAATGATATTGCTGCTATTTCACCATCAAAATTGTCACAATATTTTCCAACAGGATAACTAATACTGAAAGCACTTAAATGGGCTCCAGCACCAGCATTTTTAAGAGCATCTTCTGCTGAATCATCCGTCTATACACGGGACCATTTGTCAAGAGAATATCTGTAATGTATTGAAGCGAGAGCAGCACATGTTTTGCATAGAAAATTGTTTACCAACACTCCAAACAAGATCCAGGTGGCTCTCCAAAGTCATCTGGCACATAATAGGGTTAAGTTCCTGTAGGAAAACTTGGCGGTTGGGTGTAGGAATATCGAAAGTATCGTAAAGAGTTGAAAGGAAAGACTTACGAGTTTTTAATCTTTCATTTGTGGGTCTATAATAACAATGGAAATTGTTTCTCCTTCTCAAGATCTTTTCAAAAAGGTACTGGGCACTTCTTAGACTCCTTTCACTCAAAAGTTTCAAATCTGTCTGGAGTTCCATTATAGCTGTAGGGGTTGATTTGGCCCCATCAGTGATTAAACGCAACATGCTGTTTTGGAAAAGATTAAGCCCTATTTTTAACAGAATCAGAGGCATTAAAACCTCATTTCCATACTCAACAACAGGTGGCACGTAACACTTATAGGGTGTACACAAAACATCTTGAGTTGAGCCCCAAGTTACACCAGCTAAACATTTCAGCAACTTAGATCTTGAGTAACATCTATCAACAGTTGAATCTATATGCTTCTTCATGTTAATTTAGGGTCTAAATGAATAACCAAATAAACAGTGTCAAATGTCCGAGATAGAACTTTTTTATCGTACTGAAGTTGGATGTCATGGTGTTTAGTACTTAGAGAAAACAATTGAAAGGTGGTCTTATCAGTATTAACGGACACATTGTTCTCATAAGACTAAATGTAAAGAACGTGTAAAGCCTGCTGAAGCACGCTCTCCAAGCCAGAAATATCAGATCCAGTAGCAATCATCCCCATGCCATCAGCAAACATTAAAATATTTTTACCTCGAACATATTTAGGAATACGATCTATCAAATAGTTAATCATTAGATTAAAAAAAATTGGGATCAGTACTGCTCCCTGAGACCATGTTCGGTTTTCCTAAAGCCAGACAAAGTATGGCCATACCTAACGCTAATAAATCTTTCTTTAAGATAACTCTTAATCCATTTATATATGCTACCAGAAATGCCACATGAAACCAGCTTTTTAAGCAATCTTGCTCTCCAAACTCTATCGAATGCATTCTTCAAGTCCACAAACACAGAAAGGGTACTTTGATTTCTCTGAAAGACATTCTTTATCTCTTGAGATAAGCGGACAATTTGCTCAGAAGTCCACTTATGTCTTTGAAAACCAGCTTGTCTTTCAGAAATTATTCCAATTTTGTATGGAACATGCAGTAATATATTAGCAATCATTCTTTCAGTAACTTACACGTTATATTTGTAAGAGAGATTGGACAGTAGCTGTCTATATTTTAGGCGGGTTTGTTAGGTTTGAGAATTGGTACGATTATAGCTTTTCTCCAAGCACTTGGTAAGCCATTCTTCCAGATCTGATCAATAAATGCCCAAAAAAGACATTTTAGCAGTCTCTCAGATTTATAAGAAACTCGAGCAAGATTCTATCAGGGCCTGCACTCTTGCGCTTCACCAAGGTACTAATACCATTTCTCAACTCTTCTAAATTTAAGTCACCAATAAAAAGTTGTTGAAAATCTGCTGAATTGTTGTTCTGTTGTGGTTTCAGATCACTTTTTAATATTTTAAAATTAGGTCTGTAGTTGCTTACCCTTGCATAGTGGCCACAAAAGGCACTGGAGATGTCCTTATCAGAAGTAAGTTCTTCAGAACTTTTCTTTATAGGTTCATTTCTTAATTTTTTTTTCATTGTTTAACTGTGACAAAAATTTATGAGCCTTCTCTGGATCTCTTCTTA
The DNA here is from genome assembly GCA_019973975.1 of Trichonephila clavata. Lineage (NCBI taxonomy): Eukaryota > Metazoa > Arthropoda > Arachnida > Araneae > Nephilidae > Trichonephila > Trichonephila clavata. The sequence goes on from BMAO01031644.1 coordinate 21,808, forward strand.
AGTCCAATTTTTCTAGGACATCATACAAACCTGACTTACCCTTACTCTCCAAAGAAATGCACGGCCAATGTTCACATTTGTAGTTATTTTTAAGAATACTTTTTATATTATTTTATAGTTATATTTTAAAATAAATATTATTATCATTATATAAGTATGATACCAAGTTTTATTTAATTTACTGTTAGTAAAACTAAGACTGATTTGGGGCAACGGAAAGCTCGAGTGTGTACTTTTCATCTTAATTATTTCCGTAATAATGTCTCCGACTAAAGGAAACATATGTTATAAAAATGACTCTTTGAATAAGTTTCAATTGTGTATTATCTATATTTGGCTCTTTTGGATGACAAGGTTTCTGACCACTGCCCTAGGGCAGCTTCAAAGAACACGGTTACTTAAAACTAAATAACTCTATAATGAAATGAAATGTATTTGCTTATAAAGCAAAAACTTTTCTTAAAAAAAGAAAAATAAGAGTTACTCTGAATAGCTCACATGCTTTGATATTCGAAGTAAAATGCTAATAATTTTCGATACTACAACTGAATACAGCCTTTATCTCTTAGGGAGACTTTTACTTTCATTTTTTTTTCATACGAGAAATAAAGGATATTATAAGTATATATAGTCCCCCCCCCCATCATTTCTCCATACGTGAAAGCCCTCCATTTTACAACTAAAACTTTTAGAGTGACTATTTCTACATGTATAAAAGGTTAAATTCTTATACTGCCAAATTTGGATCAGTTGAATCAATAAATAATATTTAAGAAAAATAAATAGAACAAGAAGTTGTGTAAAAAAAGCACGTTTACATGTAATAGCTTTATTATTGTACTCAATAGGTTCTCAAATTTTTAAGACACGTCGCGTCCTTTTTGAATTAAACTTTTCCCGAGGCTCTTTAACAGAGTCAAAGTAGGAGAAAGTATAAGATAAACTTTTACAAAATTCCGTGGCTCCCCAGGGTGCCGTAAAGCACAGCTGGAGAACCCCCTGCTGTACTCTGTTATAATGTTTACTACAACCCTCAACATGACAACATGAACATGACATTTTTACCAGAATTTGAAGAGAAATAAGGGAAGTAAAACAGAGTTAAAGGCACTGAAATAGTCGGCTGTTTATTATAGTATTGTTAGATGGAAAATCTGTAAAAAATTTGATTCTATTAATCAGCTATTTTACAAAAATATATAAATAAGTAAAATCAGCTAAAAACCAGGTCAGTTGATAAAAATCTTTTTTGCATAATTTCACGCAATTTTTGCTAAGTTTAAAGGATGAGGAATTCATTAATATATTAACTAAATATTATTAACCAAAAACGATGTATTCAATTCCGAACTTTTTTAATGCAAGATTTATTATCAAAATTTTCCAAAAGTCTTTAAAGGCTGCAAAATATTTTTTAATATATGTACTAGTTTGAACCCTGCAAAACATTTTAAGCAATTATAATATATATACACTGGTGTGCAAAAATTAAGGACGAAGTCGAAAAATTAGCATATCAGCTGAACGAAGAGGCAGAGTGGACAGAAAGACAAATCAGGAGATTAAGTGAGGTGTGTACGGTAGCACATGCGCAGATATGCAGGTAAACGTAATGGGGGAGTGTCTGAGTAGTAAAGCATGTTGTCGGTGTAAGATTAGTATTTCTGGCAAAGAGATTGCACACCGTATAGCAGTTAAAATCACACTGAGTTGCTGCCTCAGCGAGAAATGGCGAATAATCAATCTGTTCGACGACATCTGGATGCTTTTACCCGAGGTCGAATCATTGGGAAGTTGGAGGAAGGTCGCAGTGTGGCAAGTGTGGCTGCAGAGTTCGGAATTGCTCACAGCATCGTTTCACGACTTTGGAGACAATTTCAAACTACAGGAACAGCTATCCGGGGGTTCAGTAGTGGTCGTCCACGAGGAACCACACCCGCAGATGACCGGTATATTGCCTTACAGGCCAGAAGAAACAGGCGGCAGACAGCGAGAGAAATCGCTAGACACACGACACAGGCGACTGGACGACCGATATAGCGTTTTACCGTGGCCAGAAGACTGCACGGTGGTGGTCTGTTTACACGACGCCCTGTACGGTGTGTACCTCTAACGCCTGCCCATCGGAGAAGGCGTTCTCTGTGGTGCCGGGAATACCGGAATTGGAGAGACAATGAATGGGGACGAGTACTCTTACAGATGAGAGCAGATTCAGTCTGAGTAGCGATTCTCATCGCATACTCATCTGGAGAGAGCGGGGAAGCCGCAATCATCCCTCGAACATCATTGAAAGGGACAGGTATGGAGGCGGCGGTGTTCTCGTTTGGGGAGGCATCATGCTTGGTAGTCGTACAGGCCTTCACATCTTCGACGCAGGTTCAGTCAACGGGACCCGTTATTGTAACGAGATTCCTCTTCCATATGTGCGTCTTTTTAGAGGCGCTATGGGTCCGCAGTTCCTTTTCATGGACGACAATGCACCATGTAATCACACAGTAGCTGCCGAACAGCTCTTAGAGAGTGAGGATATTGAACGTATGGATTGGCCGGCACGATCTCCGGATCTCAATCCCATCGAGCATGTATGTGATTTTCTAGGCAGACGCTTGGCAGCTCGTACCTTACCACCAGTAACGATTCCGGAGCTTCTATTGGAGCTGCAAGACGAATGGGCAGCAATGCCTCAACAACTCATTGACACCCTCATTCTCAGCATGGGCAGACGCTGTGAAACCTGCCTAGCAGTCAGGGGAGATCCTATCCCCTACTAAAGACCGGATATTTCTTGCTGGACACCCATCACAGGGATGTTTCGGCCTTCAGTCGCATTGCTCTCCATGCTACTTTTTCAATAAAGCTTCTTTTTATCCCTCTGATTTCTCTTTTAGTAAGTGCTGCTTACATTACTCATGTCCTTACGTATTGGGGATCTTACGGTATTAAATGTGTTGATTTGGAATGCTTTTGTACAAGTTATATTGAAAAAACCATCTTGTCCTTAATTTTTGCACACCAGTGTATACATATATACATATATATATATATATATATATATATATATATATATGCGCAGAAAATATTGTACAAATTTAAAAAAATTATTTTTTAAAATAAATAATTACTACCACATCCATGCTACTTTTATAACTAAACAAAATATTTTAAATATTGGGAACGAGTGTTTCTTATATATGTTTTAGAAGTATACGCAGTTCATGGCAAGACAGCTGCATATTATTTGTTCAATTCACATAAATTTACTTAAATACATGGAAAAGAGCTTTCCCCTATATATTATAAAAAGTAATATTTTTTGCACATTTCTGGGAACACATTTTGTCAATTGACATCAGATGGAGTTTGCGGACAGGTTAAAAAAATTTCGAAATATTATACCAAAAGACTTGAAATTTGACAGATATGTTTTTTTCATTAAGCAGATATTCACTAAGAACGAGTTTTGCGGAAATTAATTTCCAAGAGAGGATTGCAAATACTTGAAATAAAAACGTAACAATACTTTTGTCTAAGAAATTGTAATCCTGTCCATTTTAAATCGATATGCGATGGAACGACTGCTGTACAGCATATGGTCATGCAGCATCATGAAATGCCCAGCAAAGCGGGTGAGTAATTGCATTTATATATACATATATCTATAACTATATATATATATATATATATATCAAAATTTCTCTACAATAGAGAGATGAATAAACGTGATCAAACTGAAAAGAACTGAAATTGTAAGATACCCAGACAATAGATTTTAAATGGAAATAAGAAAAATTAAAGTAATAATGATAAATATAAAAAAAATATAAAAGCATGGGTGCTACAGTATTATCAACATTGCTGACTTAGGACAGCTTAAATATAAAATAATTTATATAAAAGTGGGGTTGAACATGTTTTGTGGCCAGCCAAACTTCCCCCTTTCTGTTAATAATACTGAGCAAAAACCTATTGAAAATAATGGATAGAAAATCTAAATACATTATGAAAAAAAAAAAGGTAACTTACCTAAAAATTGTTAAAGTTAATTAAAAAACCTAAAAATTAATGTTAGGTTTCACATTAATTTTTATCCACAATATCTTAATTTAATAGAGACAAATAGCAACAATTATGAAGCAAATTTTCTTCATATAGAAATTAAATTGAAAGATAATAAAATAGTTACTAATATTTATGATAAACGAGAAGACTTTAATTTCAATATTATAAAAGTGCCACATTGGGAGAGTAATGCACATGTTTCTATATTCATAAATATTGTTATAAATTACACACTACGCAATAAATTTCTAGTTTCAAATAAATCAGAAAAAAGTAAAAAAAAAACTATAAACATTTTACTAAACACTGTATAATTCAAAAGTACCCAATTAATTTTTAATAGATATTTGAATAAAGAAATTCTAAACAGTAAGGATTAAATTTCCGTAGTTTATTGACAGATTATTATTATAAATTTATTATTCTTCCTAGATAGATATAGGCACCTCCAAATTCTAACTTTAGATAAAATTACTTTTTTTTCTAAATTTAATTTAGTTTATTATTTTTTTTTAATTCATATAATTTTAGTGTCCCTAAGATAATAGTAGTATGTTTACAATTCTTTATTTTTTATTCCTATTATTTTCATGCTTTTGCTAAGTGCTACTTTTCAGCCATTGCTATGTTTTGAATCTGTATTTTGCTCCAGAATCTGGCAATAACTTGTTTATTTTACTCAGATTTAGAGCGGGCTCTGCATTTTTGAATGCAATTTTTACGTAAGTTACTTTTTTCTCATAATGGATTTAGATTTTTCATTCATTATTTCCAATAGGTTTTTGCTCAGCATTATTAACAGGAATGGGGAAGGTTGGCTGGCACCAAAGCATGTTCAACCCCAATTTTATATAAATTATTTTATATTTAAGCTGTCCTAAGTCAGCGATGTTGATAATACTGTAGCATCCATGGTTTTATATTTTTTTTCATATTTATCACTATTATTTTAATTTTTCTTATTTCCGTTTAAAATCTATTGTCTGGCTATTTTACCATTTCCATTCTTTTCAGTTTGATCATATTTATTCGTCGAAATTTTGATTATATATTCTCACATATTATATGGCTGCATAATGCCTATATATGTTTGAATTTTGCTAAATGGTGTTCTGGTATTTTTTAGAACTTGTTATTATGTAGCATATATATATATATATATATATATATATATATATATAAAATTCTCGTGTCGCAGTGTTTGTAACCAAACTCCTCCGAAACGGTGTGGCCGATTCTTATGAATTTTTTTGCGTATATTCAGTAGGTCTGAGAATAACCGTAAACTATTTTTCATTCCAATATTGTAATTAGTTAAAGAGATATTAATTAAAAACCTTAAAACACTTAATTGTCTTAACCCTGCTCGTTATTTTTCCCGCCTAGCGTCGTGAATGAACACAGGGGGAAATTTTTCGGTATTCTGGACGTTATTTAAAACAGCCATCCGATTTTTGTTTCTTAAATCATACAAAAAATAATTACAGAATCGAAAAGATCATTTCTTTCGCCACGATACAGTATACTTTTTTTTTTTTGCAAAATAATAATACTTTCTATTTTTTATGATTTTTTTTAAAATCGAGTTAAGAAATCGAGTTTTTATGAAAATCTTTTTTCTAAATCGTTGCGTGTGAATTTATTTTCGTGTTATTAAAACGATATTTTGTGTTAAATAATTTCATGCATTTTTCTTTTTGAATCAGTCATTAAAAGATAAAATGCCAAAAACTTTTTTCTATGACTTTTTTAAAAAATACTCAAAATTTTAACTCAACTTTAAATAACTTCGTCATTTATTAAAATCATCGTACGAATTTTTTTTTACGTTTGTAGAATAATGTTGTCCAACTTCTGTGTGAGATTGAAAAACTTGCTTAAAATTTACGGAATTAAAAATTTGTTTTGTGATTCTCGTAAAATACCGTTTTTGCGAGAAGTAATTTAAACAGTTTTTTTTGTACATTTTTAGTTAAAAGTACTTTGATTTTGCAATTAATGTGTGAAATTTAAAAACTTTAACGTGAAAGGTAAGTCATAAAAAAAATGAAAACTTAAAAAAAATTCTCAATTGCGTCGAGGTCATTCATTTTGCGTTAGCTTTCTTTTTGGAAGACGGGAAATGTTGAAATAGCTTTAAGTCTTTCACTGATGCAGAGAAAGGGGAATTCCTTCATAACACCTGCTATTTGCGGCGGGACGCTCATTCATATAACGCATCACAACCGATAGGTTTTTTATTATTAAAGATTGATTTATTGATGAACAATGGGATATAACAAAAATATATCATAAAAAATATAAGGAAATATTCTGAAATATATTTTTATCACATAGTATTATTTTCTTTTTGAATTTTATACTGTAAATGTGTAAATAAAGCTTTTTAACTTTTTTTTTAACTAACACTAACGCCAGCAAGTACATCGAGCATTTACATCCGAATCATTCCGTCGTCTAGCATTCCAGTGTGAGCCCAATGTTAAATATTACGCTCATTCGAATGTGACAATTGGTGCTATGGACAAGGAATGTCCACATTGTAATGCACTTAAATTTAAAAATGAGACAGCCGGGATGTGTTGCGCGTCAGAAAAAGTGCAACTACCGGAAATTGAAACCCCACCTGAACCATTGGATGATTTACTTATCGGTTCGGATCCCGATTCTAACTTGTTCCTGAAGTGAATTCGAACATTCAATTCAAGTTTCCAAATGACATCGTTCGGAGCAACAGAAATAGTTAAAAATGATGCTGCAAATGGTCAACATTCAAAATCAAAGCCGAGTTTATCACAAAGTGGGCTTATTGCTGCCAATACCAAACGAACCACATAAATTTTTACAAATTTACTTTATCGGCGGTTATTAGCAAAACAACGTTTGCCGTGTCAGCTAGTAATATATAAAATTCTCGTGTCGCAGTGTTTGTAACCAAAATCCTCCGAAACGGTGTGGCCGATTCTTATGAAATTTTGTGCGTATATTCAGTAGGTCTGAGAATAGGACGTAAACTATTTTTCATTCCGATATTGTAATTAGTTAAAAAGATATTAATTAAAAACCTTAAAACACTTAATTGTATTAACCCTGTGCGTTATTTTTCCCGCCTAACGTCGTGAATAAACAGAGGGTGGAATTTTTCGGTATTCTGAACGTTATTTAAACAACCATCCGATTTTGGTTTTATCAATCAGACAAAAAATAATTACACAATCGGAAAGATCATTTCTTTCGCCACAATGCAGTATAATTATTTTTGCAAAATAATATAATTTTCTATTTTTTCAGATTTTTTTAAAAACTAGTTAAAATTGAAGCGTTTTTATGAAAATTATTTCGAAATCGTTGCGTATGAATTTATTTTCGTGTTATGAGAACGATATTCTACACTAAATAAATTCAAGCCTTTTTCTTTTAGAATCAGTCATTTAAAAAATAAAATGCACAAAAACTTTTTTTTAAGCTTATTCGAAAAATTGTCGAAATGTTTAACTTAACATTGAATTCCTTCGTTATTTATTAAGATTAACCAACGAAACCTTTGTTGCGTTTGTAGAATAATGTTATCAAAATACTGTCCGGAGATTATAAAAATTGCTTAAGAATTACGGATTTTAAAAAAAATATTCTGATTTTCGTAAAATAACGTTATTGCAAGAAATAATCTAAACAGGATTTTTTGTATATTTTTTGTTTAAAAGTCCTTCATTTTCGAAATTAATGTGTGAAGTTTGAAAGCATTAACTTAAAAATTAAGCCCTAAAAATAAAAACTTTAATAAAAAATACTCGATTTTACTGTTTGCCAAGCCTTGGCGTCGAAAAATGGTTTCGCGCCAAATAGCTTTCAAATGTTTTACCTGAAACTTCACATCTAACTCAAGGGTTACACCAAAAAGTTTTGACTAAAGCATGCGAAATCAGCAAATTTGGAGAGTAAAAAAAATGCGAGTGAAAAAGTTATTTTTGCTTCAATTTTCATCATTTTCTCTTTATATAATTTTCAAAATTAAATCATTATTGATGTCAGATTAAGAAGAAAGAATGTATTCAATACATTTCTGAGATTCATTTAAAATATTTATCTGTATCAAA